>PYAF01003172.1:1161009-1179589 GCA_007407185.1 Glycine tomentella | reverse complement strand
GAAAATTACTGTGCACAAATTTAAATGCTTAGTCGTTGTTTCGTATTATCTCGGCCCTGATCAAGCCGACGTAACTATCATGGGTGAATCATCGGGTCGGCCGAAAGAATTACACTTATAATGATGTTACAAATACGTTAACAGTTGCTAAGTCGGGACAAAGATCCCAGAACGACATCTAAAGGCCCGACCAATGGTCCCAGCCAAATATGTCTAGAGCCCGACCAATGGTCTCGGCCAAATACGTCTAGAGCCCGACCAATGGTCCCGGTCAAATATGTCTAGAGCCCAACCAATGGTCCCAGCCAAATATGTTTAGAGCCCGACCAATGGTCCCGGCCAAATATGTCTAAAGCCCGACCAATGGTCCCAGCCAAATAGACGCTCGACAATTGGAGCCACGATACGTAAAAGAGAAAGAGAATGCAAAAGACGCAGAAGCAAAGAGCAAATAAAGCACCAGAATAAAATACAATGAGAAAAGGGCAAAAGCAAACTCGAACATCGATCACCTCTGCAAGGGGCAAAAGCAAACCTTACCTCGGATATCGACTACCTCGGCTCGGATTCTCCACACGAGGGCGGCCCTACACGAGTCAGCATGACTAATACAAGGTCGGCCCCACACGAGGTCGGCATTACTAATACAAGGTCGGCCCTACACGAGGTCGGCATTACTCATACAAGGTCGGCCCTACACGAGGTCGGCATTACTCATACAAGGTCGGCCCTACACGAGGTCGGCATTACTCATACAAGGTCGGTTCTACACGAGGTCGACATCACTCGAATGAGATCGGCTCAAAGTTTGGTCGGTCCCATTATGCATCCCGGCCACCAAGAATACTTGATGACCGGGCTGAAGGGCATCTGTTACGGATAAAAGATATCTTATCTTTATCCTATTAATTCTGTTCCAAAAATCTCGAGATACCAAGATAAAAGAGAAATGAATCTATCTAATCAATTCATATATTTGAAAGTCAATCATATTTTATCAATCAGGTACGTGATAATTCTAATTCCAACTAAGATAATTGTTCATTATCTTCTGTTATTATCTTCTTGAATAGATTATCTACAAGCCATGGCCCAAGGCCCATGATTCACAATATAAATACAGCCCTCTAGGTATTCACAAGGTACACACACAATTTTGACTCTCTCTTTTCAATACACACCTTGCACACACCCCACGTCCAAATTGTGGTGATTCTCCCTGCAAGTGTGATCTTCTTCTCTGAGGAGTTGTTCCACCATAGACATCTTCAGGAGAGAGAGAGTTCGATCCTATAGCAAAATTCCGACGATTCTCTGTTGGAAACACATCCGTTCTTCCTGAACGGAACAAGTACGAATATACTATTCAACTTGTTCTTCTTCTTGCCTCCTACCGTTCTCACACCATTATCCTCTGGTTCATTATCCTGTTTTTGTTCGTGCACTCAGTGCCGTCGTTAATCTCAACAATGATTGATTTGCCATTCATCATTGATTTCATAAATTTTTTGTTACCACCACCGTGAGTTTCTCTTTTTCATTTTTCTGCAATTTTTTTCCTGTGTTAAACGTATACAGATTGACAATCTGTATGGTTACATATTGGTAATCCATATGAAACATATAGATTATCAATTTGTATGAAGCATGATAATCTGTATGCTTTATACAAATGTGTGTTAAAAAAAAAAAACTTACCTCTTCTTTGTATCGTAAATTCATATTTTTTTTACACAATGCAGCTATCAAACCACTACCAAGCAATGCAAGAGGGAGGTCCGCCAACAAAAACAAATGGAGGAGATGAGAAAAAAACTAAGAAAAACCAAAAATGAAGAAGAAGCCTAAATGAACAAGAAACAGAAACAAGAAGAAGGCAAGGAAGGATACTTTTAGAATTAAAAAAATATGGCTGGTGTTGGAAGAAATCCCATTCTTTATTACCGAATTTTTGTGGGCTTTTTCTGTATCCACAAATTTCACTCAGACGGCATAGACTACTAGACCGTTAGCTTGTGTACACGTGACGCGCGCGTGATTACATTCCGTATTTGAATTCGACCCGAGCGAGCGCCTTTTTCTCCATTTCCGTTTAATGCAAACCCAACACGTCCTGATTCAAATAAAATATCCAAAACGAAACGTAAATCCTTTCATTCCGTTCTGTTCTATTCCTTCTTCTCCAACGACGACGCAGAAAATCCCCTTCTTCTGTTGATTCTCCTCTTCCCTCTCACACTCTTGAGCCTCACACACGAAATCTCTTTCTGCTTGATCGCGTCAGAATTTCACCAGTTTCGACGCTTCGAGTTTTTTTCACATTGATCACGGTATTGATTTCCGCGCTCAATCACGATTCTAGGTTTTCCAAAACGGGTTGAATTAGGCAGAGATGGAATCCGAATGCGTGCGAGTCGCGGTGAATATTCGTCCATTGATTACGTCGGAGCTTCTTCTCGGCTGCACGGATTGTATTTCCGTTGTCCCAGGCGAACCTCAGGTGCTAAATTATTTTTCTGATTTTCATCTTTGATGTTCTGCGATGTGGTTTATTAAGCAATTCTGAAAAGTCTTCTTTGTATGGTAAAACCTATGATATTGATGTTGGTGTTTTCGGTAGGTACAAATAGGATCACATTCTTTTACATTTGATAATGTATATGGTAGCACGGGGCCGCCTTCCTCTGCAATATACGATGATTGTGTGGCGCCTCTTGTTGATGCTCTCTTCCATGGATATAATGCTACAGTTCTTGCTTACGGTCAGGTATAATTTCTAATGTTGTTGGTTATGTTGCACTCGTGATCATTTCACTTGGGAAACTTGTCCATTGTTCTCTACACCCTGCAATTGTGATTGAGTTTTTTTTATTGCTTTCGCATTTTGTAAGACGGGCTCTGGGAAAACATACACCATGGGCACCAATTATAACGGAGACGGAAGTAGTGATGGAATTATACCCAAGGTATTGGAGACCATATTCAACAAAGTTAAGGCTACAAATGACTCCACGGAGTTCTTGACTAGAGTATCATTTATTGAGGTAAACAATGCTATGTTGGTTGATGAAGATAATTTCTCTGAACTTTTAAAGCTTGATTTGCTAAAACTTGACAGATATTCAAGGAAGAGGTTTTTGATTTGCTTGATCCCAATTCATCTAAAGGAGAGGCGATGGCAAAGGTTGCTGCGCCTGCCAGAGTTCCCATACAAATCAGAGAAAATGTGAATGGAGGAATAACACTTGCCGGGGTAACCGAGGTTGATGTTAAAACAAAAGAAGAAATGGCATCTTATCTCTCAAGTGGTTCATTGTCACGTGCCACTGGGAGTACAAACATGAACAGTCAATCAAGGTAAAATGCCATAAAAATGTTTCTAGATTTTTTGCTTTGACAATAATAAGAATATGTATGAAATTTATCAACATCCACAACACCTTTAACCTAAGCTAATTGGGGTCGGTGGTAGATGAACCAAATGATAGATACGAGGAGGTTAAAAAAAAAAGTAAAAGCAAAAAAGGAGGAAAGAAGGAGGGGGTGATGATGAAGAAAATAACTAAAAAGGAATCATCTGAAACATAGAGATAACAACGGGTCTAGTCCTCCACCAAGTTTATAGTTTTTCTCCACTTCATCCTAAAACACACCGTCCACCAATCTATATCTCATTCCATTAAGTCTTGCTTAATTATCTTTCCCAAGTTAACCTTTCCCTAGGCAAGTTTCGGTCTACCTCTACCTCTCTTTATGTCAAGCTCTTGGTAACAAACTTTTGTTCTTACGAGAGCATCCAAGGACCGTCTTATTACTTGCCCAAACCACCTCAATCTATATTCCCTCATCTTTTCACTCACCGGTACTATTGTTACCTTTCATTGAATATCTTCATTTCTTATATATTTTTGTATAATCACACATCCACCTTAACATCCTCATTTATGCTACCCCTATTTTATGCTCAAGTTGCCTATGTGTTGACCAACATTCAGTTCTATATAACATTACAGTCTTACAGTTGTTCTACAAAATTTTCCTTTTAGCTTAAGAGTGTGTTTGGATAGAGAATTTTAATTGGGAAAAGTAATTTATTAGGGAATTTAAAATTCTTCAATTTAAAATTCACTTTTTGGATATTTTTATATGAAGAATTTAAATTTTTGAAATTTTAAAACAGAATTTTAAACAAATAAAAATGTGGAATTTGAATTTCCTTCTAAAAGGTGAGAAATTGAAATTCTCTTCTTTTATAGAAGCTCTAACCGCACAACTTTTTGCTCCATCTCAATCTCTGATGAGTACTCCAACCTCAGCTACTCTCACTACACCACCCACCTCACGTGCTTTTCTGTGCATGAGGTTCAAAATTTTAAAAACGAAGAAATTCAATTTCTTTATCCAAATACAAAATTTTAAAAATGAAGAAATTTAATTTCTTTATCCAAACACAGAATTTTGAAAATAAAAGAATTTTAATTGATGCATTTTAATTTACTTGAATTTTAAATTTCCTGAAATTTTAAAATACTTCATCCCAACATACTCTAAGGGAAATTTTGTGGTCACACAACAATCCAGATGCACTCTGTCATTTCATTCACCCTACTCTGATTCTGTGATTTACATTCTCATCAATCTCGTCACCTTTTTGAAAAATTGATCTCAGGTCTTTAAAAATATCTTTCTTGGATACCTCTTGACCAATTAGTTGGACGCAATCTTGATCATCATCTCTTACCAGTGAAAACTCACATTTCATATACTTAGTCTTGCTCCGGTTTAACACGAGTCCTTTAGACTCCAAAGTGCTTCTCCACAATTCAAGTTTCTTATTAACACCGTCTTTGGTCTCATCAGTAAGCACAATATCATCTGCAAAAAGGATATACCACAACACTTCCTCTTGAATATCTTTTGTTAGTTTATTCATCACTAAGGTAAAGAGATAAGGACTAAGAGTCAAACTTTGGTGTACACCTACCGTGATAGAAAAATAACTTGATGTTCTATTATAAGCTTTTACACACATGATAGCCCTATTATACATATCCTTAATTGCATTTACATACTTTAACGATACTTTTTTCTTCTCAAGAGCCCACCATAAAACTTTTCTTGAGACCCTACCATGTGCTTTCTCAAGATTTATGAACACCATATGTAAATCTTTCTTCTTTTCTCGATACCTTTCCATTAATTGTCGCATCAAGAAAATGATTTCCATGGTACATCTTTCTGACATAAATCCAAATTGATTTAAAGAAACCTTGGTCTCTCTTCTCAAATGATGTTCAATAACTTTCTCCCACAACTTCATAGTATGACTCATAAGCTTAATACCTCTATAGGTAGAACAATTCTGGATATCTCTTTTGTTTTTGTAAATGGACACAAACATACTTTTCCTCCAAGCATCAACCCTCTATTTGTATGAAGAATCTTATTGAAAATATTGGTTAGCCATTTTATTGTCACATTCCTCAGGCCTCTCCACACTTCAATAGGGAAGTCATCGGTCCCAAAACTTTATTATTTTTCATCCTCTTTAAAGTCTCCTTAACTTCACGTGTATTAATTCAGCCCACAAATCTTCTATTCAGATTATCATAAGCATCCTCCAAGTCCACCTCACTTTTATCGTCATCCCCATTAAAATGTTTGTTTAAGTAGTTCCATCTTCCATTTACATCTTCATCTCTTAGCAAAAGTTTTTGATGTTCATCCTTAATGCATTTAACTTGGGTGAAATCTTTACTCTTCTTATCCCTCATTTTTGCAAGTTTATATATATCTTTTTCACCATCCTTGCTCCCAAGATTTTTATACAAATCGGCAAAAATCTTGTCTCTAGCTTCCTGCACTGTCTTTTTTGCATTCTTTCTCACTAATTTAAACTTTTGCAAGTTCTCATCATTGAGATTTTTTTGTAAAGATCTAAATCATTTCTTCTTCTGTTTCATTGTCTCATGCACCTCTCCATTTCACCCCATGTTTCCTTTGTAAGAAATATGTTTCCTTTGATTTCTCCCAACACCTTCCTTCCCATATTTTGAATATGCATGAAATTTATATCGGTGAAAAATTAATTTATAGTATGTTAACTGTGTGGTTCATATGTTTTGCCTAGTCGTTCACATGCTATCTTCACAATCACAATGGAGCAAAAGAAAGGTGATGACATCTTATGTGCCAAACTCCATTTAGTGGACCTAGCTGGTTCTGAACGAGTGAAACGAACTGGTGCCGATGGCTTGCGTTTAAAAGAAGGTATTTCTCATTGCTAATGATACAGTACAACCAAATTATAGGGTTAGGAATAGGTTTTATACAAAAGCTATATTTCTGCACTATTGTTAAAATATAAAAATTTGAAAATTGAGTTAATTGCATCCCATTCTGCTAGCTGAGAGTTCTTTATAAATGCAAGTTGTTTGTAATTTAATAATCAGTTATTGTTTTTCATGAATTAGGAATTCATATAAACAAGGGTTTGTTAGCTCTTGGAAATGTAATAAGTGCACTGGGAGATGAAAAAAAGCGAAAAGAAGGAGGCCATGTACCATATCGTGATAGCAAGTTAACACGCCTACTTCAGGTTTGTATAATAAGTAATTTATAATAGTACATTCTTATACTTTTTACGTCTGTCTTGTCCACTGCATCATTTGTATGAATGATTCTTTCTACAATGTGAAATAATGTAAGAAATAATATGACATAAAAACAGTACCTCTAAACTAATTTATACACGAGTTGGTGCACCTTGTCATTTGTTTGATCACTTGATGTGTAATATCTCTTGAAAAGAAAAGTGTCACAAGGATAGAATGTATTGCCACTCCTATCTTGTAACTTATTTGAAAAAGCCTGTTACTAAAGAATGTTATAAAAAGGATTTGTTTGTAGTGATTAGTTGAACATATCTATGCCATGGATTTTTTTTTTTTTCATGACACAATTGGATAATGAATATGTAGGATTCTCTCGGAGGGAACAGCAAAACTGTGATGATAGGTACAAACTCAAATGATGAGAGTTCTGATATTTTTGTGTTTTCTATAGTCACATGCATCATCTAACCTGTCAAGAATGTTGCAGCATGTGTTAGTCCCGCTGACACAAATGCTGAAGAGACACTGAACACTTTAAAGTATGCAAACCGTGCTCGTAACATTCAGAACAAGGCAGTTGTAAGTGTTTTGTATCCATTTTATCCATCCCCTGTTTATTTATTTACTCCAGGCAGGAAATTTTGATTTTGATAATTTTGAAATTTAATGTTCCAGATTAATCGAGATCCAGTGGCAGCTCAGGTGCAGACAATGAGAAATCAGATTGAGCAATTGCAAGCTGAGCTTCTATTTTATAAAGGTGATACCAGTGGACCAATTGAAGAGCTTCAGGTACATCATTATTTTAGGCATCAGATTTATTTATGTTTCTTATGTCCTTTGATGATATTTTTCTTTTTAAGTTTTTTCAGATTCTTAAACACAAAATATCCTTACTTGAAGCAAGTAATTCAGAGCTACAACATGAGCTTAAAAGACGCCAAGTAACTTCTGAGAGTTTAGCTCAACGTGCTCTCGATGCCCAGGTCTTCTTTTGATCCTTTCTCCCTTTCTCAGTTATAATCAATGTTGTGAGTTCCTTATAATTTCTCTGTAGTCTCATTCACGGTATTGAAAATGTTTTTAGGTTGAAAAGGGCCAACTGATTTTGAAAATAGAATCAATTCGAAACGGTAAATCATGGGATGAGATTGACTCAAATTCAAATCAGGTTTGAATGTGTTATGTCTTAATGGGTAGTTACAATTTTTCAAAAGTTGATCCATCACTGAAACATGCTCTAAACTTATTTTTAGGATTATGACCTACTGAAATCTTATGTGTCAAAGATCCAAAATCTGGAAGGAGAATTGCAATGTTTGAAAACTTCAAATGCCACAAATCCAAGCCGTTTTGTTGATTGTGCTGGTTACGATGATGATGGATATGGATCAAAACATGCTTTATTTGCTCGTGGTAATGAGTTATCTTCTGATTGTGATGCCAAAGCTGTTGATATATCAGATAGTGCATTGGGAATTTGTTTCGTTGTAGTACTGTGGTGCAGTGCATCTGATCGGAACAAAAAATTATAGCAGTAACAGATTGAACAGATACTGATATCTCTATTAATATGAAATTACTCAATCAAAGAAAGAACCCTCTACTAATTATAGCAGTTGAAGATTGAACAGACACTGATATCTCTATTAATATGAAATTACTCAAAGGAGAATCCTCTTTACAGTAGTATAGAAGTAAAGTGATAGAAACAGAAAAATGCAAGATAAAAGTCTAGCACCACTCCTGACTGAGAAGGACCAGCTCCATACTCAGACGAGAGTCACAAGACCATCCAAAAACCTATTGCCAGAAAAAAAACCCTTGCTTCCATTATCCTCTCTCAAATAATCGTTTTTCTCTCCCTCGCTTGATTCCAGCATCTACATTCTCCACTCTGTCACTGCCACCTGTCAATTCTGTTATTCCCCACAGGCCCTGTTGAGGGCATTTACCTCTAGCTCTGTTCCTTCATTTCTCTCTTTTCCTCTCCTTTTGTGCACATACATTATGGGCCTAACAACATCTTTTATTGAGTCTTTATGCTCATAGCTGACATTACAAGTCTTGTTGATGATTAATTTGTTTTAGTTGAGACATGTCCATCCATCATTTTTTGAGATTACTTAAATACTTAATTGATTGTGAAAGATACTGCAACAACATTTGGGCTCCTTAATTTTCATTTTTCTCTATTTGTGCATTGGCATTTTATCTTAAATATTGATGGTTTTTAAACATATGGAAGAAGACACAAAGGAGCTAGAACACTCATCCCTTCAAGAAAAATTGGATAAAGAGCTCAAAGAATTGGATAAGATACTTGAACAAAAAGAGGTAAAATTTGCTTTGTCTAGTTGTATAGTGATTTACTTGTTGACCTTTGTTTTTGTAGTTTTTAGTTTTTAGTAACAAGATTTGAATGAAAACAAAGGGGAGGCTTAAAATAGTAACAGTAATAAGATTTGAATGAAAATGTTAGCACTTCGGTTAATTATAATGGAACAGTGTTAACTAATGGCAAGCTTCTTAAGCTAGCTACAACTTCACAGGTAAAAAGGAAAAAAAATGAGGTGAAAAATGGTGGTCAGTGCTCACACGAAAAGCTTTTATTTAGAATGAAAGCATGACTTCACAAGACTGCTTTGAAATTGCAAAGCATGGCTTAAATATATTGTATTACATGTTTAGTGTAGGGATATGATTTTCTTAACATGTTTCTACTTTTTATTTGTTTCTCTGGTTGAAGGCTGAAATGAAGCTGTACAGTAATTCTGATGCTTCAGTTCTTAGGCATCATTATGAAAAAAAACTTCTTGAGATGGAACAAGAGAAGAAAATGTTGCAGGTAATTAAGTGTCCTGTGCTGATATATAGTGTGATTCTTGAGAGGTTTTGTTTACATTTTAAAAATAGTGTGATAACCCCCTTCCATATATTACTGGTAGAAAGAAATTGAGGAACTCAAGAGCATTCTTATAAATATTTCATCCACCTCTGATGATGGCACTCTAAAGTTGAAGCAGGATTATCTTCAAAAGTTGAATGCTCTTGAGGCACAGGTGATTTGTTATTTCAAATGGTCAATGCTCAATGCCCACTCAATGCCATAAATTGATTATTTGCATTATAGGTCTCTGAGTTGAAGAAGAAGCAAGATGCTCAGGCTCAACTTATGAGACAAAAACATAATAGTGATGAGTTTGCAAAAGGACTTCAAGATGAGATCCAGAGAATTAAAGCACAAAAGGTGCAATATTTGCTTGCAGTAACTGGCAGAAAACTTGAATACTCTTTGGTACTTCTCATAGTTTTTTTTTCTCTCTTTAGGTTCAACTTCAAAATAAGATTAAACAGGAATGCGAACAATTTAGGTTATGGAAAGCTTCACGCGAAAAAGAAGTGCTCCAGGTAAATGCAAATGACAAGATTTCTGCTCAACTTTTTAGTAACTTTCTTAGTTTATTATTATCTATTATACTGTTGTTGGTCTCGTGTTTTATTATTTGTAGTTTGGGCTTGGGTTCATGAATAGTTACGGTATTTAGGGTTTCTAAACCTATATATTTCCTTGTAACCCCAGTGCATTGTACGAGTGTGTGTGAGGAAATATAGTGAATAGATGGACGTAGCCCACATTGGGTGAACAGGGGTAAATTTTGTATGTTGTTTTTTTTTTCCCTTTCTCTCTTTTTTCTATCTCGATTGTTGTGTGATTGCTCGGTACCCAACATATATTACTATATAAAAATTGTCCAGCCATCACCACGTGTCGACTGGACAGTGCTCCACTTTCTAACATTTCACTTTCTTTTTTCTCTATCCCTCTTTTTATACTTAAAAAACCGTGCAATGCACGACCCACTCCTAGTTCCATTCTATGGTCATGTAGAGGATAAGCTTTCCCCAACTTCTGGGAGTCTTTTTCATTCGATACTGGTCTCTTTTTCATTCTATGCTGGTCTCGTCTATACTTTTATTTCTTATCCATATAGAGAGGGGATCAGGTAAATCTTTTTAGTCCTTATTGCAATCTCCGCAACATCTCTCACCAACACTGTGTCAACAAATATTTTAGTTATAAATAATGATAGCAAATCCTAATATGTATTTTCATTAATACCAGCTTAAGAAAGAGGGGAGAAGGAATGAGTATGAGATGCATAAGCTGTTAGCGCTGAATCAGAGACAAAAGATGGTGAGTTGCTGTTCATATCACTTGCTGTTGTGGTCTCATTCCAATGCTGTTTATCCCACTATTTATATGTTCATTGTAGGTATTGCAAAGGAAGACAGAAGAAGCTTCCTTGGCCACAAAAAGGCTGAAAGAACTTTTGGAATCTAGAAAAGCTTCATCGCGTGAAACTATGGGTTAGGATATCTACTGTAGCTCTTTTTCTTATTTTATCAGCGTATCGATAACCAGCAGTGTATTGTTTTATACACAGGTGTTGGAGGTGGGAATGGCCCTGGAGTTCAGGTATTAGTAACTTTATGATGAGTATTTAAATTGCATACAAGGATTGAATTAATTAAATGGTCCTAGACATGCTGGACTTATTAAAAATTGTATAGCTTTTCTCTGCATACTGACCAGACTTTGCATCATATTCCATGTATGCTAATAAATGGATGTTTTGGCATCTGGTACTTGTGTTTTTCTCTTTGAAAGGCTTTCATGAAGGCAATTGAGAATGAGATTGAAGTAAATGTCCGAGTGCATGAAGTTCGTTCAGAATGTGAGCGCCAAAAGGAAGTGTATGTTCCCTTCCCCACTTTGTTATAAAATGAGTTGGTGGCATGCTTGACCAAACTTGTGAGTAAAATTTTGAATTTTGATGCAATAAGTTGAATGGCTAATATGTGGGAAATCCCATGCCTTTTATTTTTATTTCTGTAAGAATCTGTTAATTTGTATTTTTTTAAACCTTTTTTAAATAGGAAAGTATGAATTAGCCAATTTGAGTCATGGACATAGGCATTGCAGTCATTGTATTCATTTTGTTATGTGCCAAATTTGGTTGTTTTACCTTTCTATATCAATCAAACTCAACAGATGAGGAAACTTGGACTGATTATTTACTTTCTTGCTATTCACGTGTCTAAGAGTATCTACCGGTGGATGTTATCAACATTGGCTTTTGAGGGAGTTTTCAAAACGAATTGTAATTGTGGGTCTGTAATCACTCAATGACAGATTTTAAAGAGCAACCGAAGTTTTTTTTTTTTTTTTTTTGCAATGAAATCTAACAGATTTGTTTGAGTCGAATACCCAATGATTTTGGGCTAGATGGTCTGACAGTTGTATAGCCAAGATTAAAAATTCTGTTAGGTATTGCTGCATGTTTTGTTACATACAGTTTTTCTGTTTTTATTTTTACAAGAGCTTCTATCACTAATTCATTTATTTGTTGCTTTTCATTTCAGGAGGGCTAAAATGGCCGAGGAGATGATGAGGTTAAAGGAAGAAGCACAAATGGTGAATCAAAATAGTACGAGGTGAAATGACTCGCACTTAACTATTTTTCCTTCAAGAATTGTACAATCTTGTTTATTATTTTTCTGGCAATCTATTTTTGACAAACTCTCTGACTTGTTGCTGATGTAGTGATTGTCCCATATCGATGTCTCCGGGTGCAAGAAATTCTAGGATTTTTGCCCTTCAAAACATGCTTTTGACTTCTTCTGCAACTCTTGTGTCTATGTTATCCCAGTTGTCAGAGGCAGAAGAGCTGGAACGGGTTTTCAGTGGTAAAGGGCGTTGGAACCAAGTCCGGTCCCTTGCTGATGCCAAGAATGTGATGAATTATTTGTTCAATATTGCATCTTCATCCAGGTATTAGCATATCTATGTGTATGTTTTGGTCAATGATTATATACCTTGTGAAGTTAAACTAGGTGTTAAATCACAAGTAATCCAAAAATTTGTGTCGTAATATGATTGAGATTTTCCTCCGGCTTTTCTTTATCACAGGTGTTCATTACGAGATAAAGAAGTGATTTGCAGAGAGAAGGACACGGAAATAAGAGATCTAAAAGAAAAAGTAGTGGGGCTAAGCTACTCACTTCGACAGTTGGACATGATAAAAGCTGAACTTACTCACAAGTTGAAGTTGCAGGTGTGTGTTTAGCTGCACATTATGTATCATTCAGATAAAGCTTTAAGTAAATAACTCGTCAATCTTCCTTCTTTCCAAGTTTGAAATACCTGTCTTAATTAAACTGTTTGATTCTCCAACTATTTAAATATTTAACCCGTATCATATGTACTGTATGGCAGAGTGAAGCTTTGAAAAGATATTCAGAATATGTGGGAGATTCAGAATATTCTGACTTGAATGTTGGTGTCCACAAATATGACTTGCGCAAGCCGGTAGGTCTTACACAATACACTCACTAGCTCACTTACAACAGCGCCTGCAAAGGATTTTCCATCTCATAACTAGTAGCCTTTTTAGCCACTGCATTTAATGGGAACTAGTTTATTATTTATTCATGGAAAACTTACATTAACTTCAGGAATACCACCGATCTACCCATCTATTGGAGGACATGGATATATCTGAGACAGAGTCAGATGATTATGATCTGACAGATGACGAATGGGAAGAATCAGGAAAGTTAAGGGTTAGGAAAAGGAAATCTAAAACAAGACGCTCAGGCATGGAAAATAATCAATCCAATATCAACAATTCAGAATATTTCAAAAAAAAATCAGGAGATATACTTGTAGATACACCTGGGGAAACTGCATCAGGTATTTGCTGCTCTTGTAGCAGAACGTCATCATGCAAGACAACAAAATGCAAGTGCAAAGCTATGGGCAACAGTTGTGGGAGTTCCTGCGGTTGCCTATCAACCAAGTGTGCCAACAGAGCATCAATATCATATGAATCGCAGGAGCCAACACAATCGGCAAGTATTGAAGAAACAGACCTTCTTGTTATTCAAGGTGCAGAGTTAATTCAGGGAGCACTGATTGATAGGCTTGACGAGACAAACAGTGACCGAGGGCACAGAAAACCTCTCTCTGACATAGGAAATACACAGGTGCGTGTCAATCCATCATCATCCTTTAAAATGTCAAGACGTTTTCTTGATTAAAAATAAGGAAGTGTTAGTTTACTCTTTCTGAGAATGAAAACTATGAATTAAAAGAAAGAAACTGATTAAATAAAAGGTAGGATGATATTTATATTTCTCATTCAATCACAAATAATAATTGATATAATTTTTAGATAATTTTGTAAAAGTCAACAAATTTATCACAAAAGTAATATCTGATTGGATGACAGTGTATTTTATACTGCCAGTTCATAGTCTATTTTCTCATTAATTAATAATTGCTAATTCTCTAGTTAATGGTATTAATAGTTGTTAGTTAAGGCAATAATATCTCATCCATCCTGCATTCTTATCTGTCGTGTCCTGTTAAGCATTACAATTTCTTATCGCAGGCCAAATCAAATGCCAAGAACGGTAATCCAAAAAAGAAAACAGCCACGGTAATTATTGTTCCAAATCCGCCACCTTCTTCGCAGGCAGAGAATTCTGAAGTCCCCATCCCCATCCACAACCGCAAGTTCAAATTCAGGAAAGAAAATAATAACAGTGAAACAAGTGTAGCTGTGAATAAACCAAGACATAAAAGGTCCAAATCCAGACCTGAAAACGCTGCCTCTGCCCCAAGAGCAGAGGGTAATTTTGTGGACCCAGATGAACCCTTAAAAATGCCAGGGGCTTTTCGAAGGGCAGCATCATCCAATAGTAGTGGCGGGCCTTTTTGGGACAGGAATGCTGCTGGTAATAATAAGTCAGATGAACCCGAAGTTTTTGAAACAAGGAATCCACTACGGCACAAAAGAACACTAGACGAAAAAGAGAACAACAGACGCTGATCAGCTGTAGGTATATTCGTTTCTTGCCATTTTGTTCATGTTTATATACCCAGAAGAAAGAACACTCGACCAATGAATGTCTTGCGGAGGTTTTGTTGAAGAAAGAAGTATCAGTGTATAGATAAACGAATAGATTACAGTTCTGTTGGATCGATTTTCTTGGTTACTGTTAATTTTAAGCATTCCACAAGGTTTCAGATAAAGGCCAGACAATGGCTAGTCTTCTCAAGTGGTGAGGTCAGAATAAGTTGTGTCAAAAGCTCAGTATTTGAATTGATCCCTCTTGTTAAAAAAATTTCTGCTGAATGGCCACCGTTTTGTAAATAAACCATGTTATTTAGACGAGGAATTTTAAAATTCTAGAGAAATTTAAAATGAGTGAAAATTAAATTGTTTTGATTTTGTTTTTATTTTAAAATTTTTTGTTTATCTAAATTTATTTGAATTATTATTTAAATTCAAATTCATAGTTTACATTCAACAACAACATTTTTTTTATCATAGGTAAAATTTTATTTAGATATATTTAAAAAATTTAAATTTTAATATTAATTTTTACCAGAAATAAACATTAATCACTTTTTATAGTTTAATATACAACCGATTGTATAATAAGATTTTAACCTATAGGTGTCCCTAATTAATTAAGCAGAAGTTTTTAGGTCAATAAGTTATCTACCATTAACAATCTTTTTTAAAAAAAAACTAGAAGTTTAGTAACACTTCATAAGATAAAAAATTGAATGAAAATATTTTATACTTATACTATGATGATATTTTTGGATAAAGAAAAAATATCACAATTCTTTTATGCAATAACTGACACCAATTCATATAACTTGTTAAAATAGGTTGAATTATATTATATGATTAAGTACATCTTGTATATGACCGACTTTCGCATCACATGCCATTCCAACAAATCAATGGATGAAGGGTGAGTATAAGAATTTGTGTTTGTCATATCAATCAAGTGATGGTATGGTATACACAAAAACTAATATGTAAAGTTGAGACACAATCATTGATCAAATTAAGCATAAAATTAATTAATTGTCATTTTTGTTTTAAAAGAAAAAAGTAGAAGAAATTAAACAAAGTTATTTCATTCAAAAAGAAGAGGGTGATAGAATCATCAATCACACCGTAAGATTCGATATAAAATTTACAAACATAAACGATGAACTAGCCCTTGGCAGTGGGAATAGGATAGCGATACAGGGGACATGTGTGTAAAGGTGGACAAGGGGGGTTAGAGTGGGCCACCACTCCCTAAAATTTTATTAATATAAATTTTATTTATATATACTTAAAAATTAAAAAATAATTTAACAATTAAAAAGATTGTATTACATAATATAATAAGATATAATATTTTTAATATTATATTAAAAAATATGATAAAATATTTTTAAAATTGCATTCAAAAATAGGATGAATACTTTTTAATATTGTATTAAAAAATATGATAGAATATTTTTAAGATTATATTACATAATATAAAATATTTTAAAAATTTTATTGCATAATATAAAATATCTTCAAGATTGCATTGCATAATATGTAGAATATTTTTAGAATTGTATTCAAAAATTGGTTAAAATCATATATTTAGATTAGTATAAATAAAAACATTTTTGTGTTTATAATATGCATTCCATTCCAAATAATATTAGAGCTTTAGAGATGTTATGTTTCCATCATTGAAAGAATTTCTATGAGATCATATAGAAGTCATTTGACAAGTCTGATTCTTAACTCTCCATTAGGATTTAAAGGTACTTATTTATTATCATAGTGGAGTTGTCCATTGGATTGAATACTCAATTTGAATGTCGTGATTTTTTTTATCCAATTAGTTTTCCACGCTAAAACTGATTGTGTCTTCTTTATCTCTTATCTCTATATTATTGCTTTGAGTTTGATTTTAAATTGTAAATTATTTTATTAAGACTCACTAAACTTTATTAGCTTGTTCATCAACCCACCTTGTTTGTAATTTGTCTGTGGTTTGTGTTTTGTCTTTTTTGTATATTAAATTTGTATTATCTTCAGAGTACTTATATTTATGATATAGTTTTTTTTATGTCCGCCCTCTCTCAATAAAATTCCTGCGTCCGCAAGTGCGTGTGTGATTGGTTTGCAGCCACTTCATAATACATTTACGATGGAACACATGACCGCATGGCATAGACGAAGAAGACAACTTTGCATAATCTTCATCACCCTCTTTAGCATGAAACTTGTCCATACAAATATTACACTTAGTTTTGAGAAAGAGTGAATCTGTGAATGTTTCTAGGGAGTGGATAGCTTCGTTGGATGCATGAATCATTAATGTAACACCTTGCTGCTACATGGACTCTTCATCATCTTCATCTTCTTCCACCGTGTCACAAAAATGGCTAGAGAACTCTTGGCATTCCAAATTTGCAAATTCAAGATCAAGATAAGGAAAGCTCTGAACCTCCAAGATTCGTTGAAAAATAGAAACAATCTACTATGACATTTGATCAAGCCTTTATGGGATGAAGTAGGGATAACACTTTGGGTCAAATAACAAGGGACTTGGTAAAAAAAAAATCATCATGATCATCTTCAACCAAGCTTTCGAAGCTCATGGGTATGGTGGTTTCCAATAATAAGATTGGTCTTCCCATAATACGAATTAACAATCTGTATGACCTATACGAATTGACAATTCGACAATCTGTATAAACCACATTGATTACTGGTTGTCAATCGATCTTATGGATCGACAACCGTATCAGCTACTCATAAGGGTATTTTTGATTTTTTCTCTTATTGTTTGGTGCACAAAGAATGTAACATCCCGGGCGCTGACGAGGGCGGGGAGTGATCACCGGTGCAGTGAGGCACGGACAAGGAGCGGCTCTTGGCAGGCTTCCAAGGGGAGGGGTACATGAATGAATCGAATACACACCAGAACGAGAGAGATCTAGAGGCTGTGCATGTATGAGACTGTACAGTTGAGGATGACTTAAAAGGATTTAATAGGTACTACCTATACCAACAAGGTGCATCTACTTTTCGGTAGCCCATAACATAAGAACTCCACAGTTAAGCGTGTTTGACTTGGAGCAATCTTGGGATGGGTGACCTCCTGGAAGTTTCTCAGGAAGTGTGTGAGTGAGGACAAAGCACACTGAAAAGTCTTGTGTTGGTATGTAGGGACAGTCGTTGGTCCTGCAAGTGGCCGGACGTTACAAGTGGTATCAGAGCAAGGCCTCTTTACCAGTACGGTGTGGTTCGAGGACGAACCAGGCGGAAGCTGGTGGGCATGTAACATCCCGGGCGCTGACGAGGGCGGGGAGTGATCGCCAATGCAGTGAGGCACGAACAAGGAGCGGCTCCTGGCAGGCTTCCAGCGGGAGGGGTACATGAATGAATCGAATACACACCAGGACGAGAGGAATCCAGAGGCTGTGCATGTATGAGACTTTGCAGTTGAGGATAACTTAAAAGGATTTAATAGGTATTACCTATACCAACAAGGTGCATCTACTTTTCGGTAACCCATAACATAAGAACTCTACAGTTAAGCGTGCTTATGTAGGGACCGTCGTTGGTCCTGCAAGTGGCCGGACGTTACAAAGAAAAAGTCCATAATTAGCAAATGTTTATGAAAACTTCTCAAGATTGCTTCACATTCAACAAATTGAAAAAAAAATAGGTTTGATGTCTTAATTAATGGTTTGCCGTGTATTTTTATATTGGAAGGTTGTAGCCTAAAATTAATCAGAGGAGAAAATGAAAATCTTCTTATCTTAATCCATAAAGAAGAAATAGGAATAAATATAAACCAATGGATAAAGATAAGATGTCTTCAATGGTATATTTATCTTAATTATAGGCAAAAGAACCCAAATAATACATTTTTAATAAAAAATTACGCATTTGGGGCATTTCTGAAACATATTACAAATCTGGGGCAGTTGAACACGTCCAGCCTGGACTGGAGTGGTCACGCCCAGATTAGGCATGACTGGTCACGCCTAATCTGGGCGTGACCACTCCAGCCCATGCTGGACGTGTTCATCTGCCTTA
>PYAF01003172.1:1136704-1159685 GCA_007407185.1 Glycine tomentella | reverse complement strand
AAGCTTTGGTCAACATCTAATTTGACTGAACATTTATAATTTAATAAGTTAATTCTTTAGTTTCCAACTAACTTTTTAGATAATTTTGTTAAATATAGCATTATAATTTAATAAGCTATTTTTTTCAGCTACCAACCAACTTTCCAATTAGTTTTGCCAAACATACTCAACTAGTAAAGTAATATTTTTTAAAATGATAACTTCTAATTTTTTATTATATTTTCTTCCACATTTATTTTCAATATGTTTATTCAATTTCATAGTTATTTTTTTAATAAATTATGATTTTTTTATTTAACACTTTTTAATTACTTTAATAACTAATTTTATCAAATACTTATAATTGAATAAAGTAATTTATCAAATTCTAACTACAAATTTTCAAATAACTTTTCAATTTTCAACTATTTTTTTAAACTTATTTTTCAAACATAACGATATTTTATAAGTACTTGATTAAATGCATGTTGACCAAAGCTTGCAGTGCTAAATTCCTTCAAAGGTTTAAACTAATAGTTTTGTAGCCCTGTACCCCATACAAAATTAACCTTCGTCATCTGGCATATGGGAGAATATTATCAGAATGAAGTAGTAATTTTCAAATCTTTAAAGTACAAAGTGATCGCATTTTCAAAATGTGTAATTTTATGATGCAGCCACAGTTGTTGATCCAAATAAGCAAGACTAGTCGTTCTTTTCTTTTTTTAAGGCATAATAACCGTTCTTGGCGAGTTAAATATATACGAGTATTTTGATGGTTTGTTTGGCTCTTTTTTTTTTTTTTCCTTTCTACAATTGTATTTTCCCACCTAGAAGATTTTTATTCCAACCATTTTGTTTAAATATACAAAGATTTGATTCTAAAACATTAGTAAACACATTATTCTAAAAGGCATATATACTTAAATGTATTTATAATTTCTTTTGAAGTTAAATGTATTTATAATCTGTAAAAGCTTGTTTTGGAATGATTTTATATCCAAATTTATTATTTTATGGTGGACAGTTTTCAGTTGGGCTTCAAAATAATAAACATTCAATTTAACTACATTAAATATATAGAGAAAAAGGTTATGTAACATTTGATAAAGTTGTAGGGCAATCACAACTACGGAAAGTTTATTAATTTTAAAAATAATTATTTTAAAGTTATTAAATTTGTAATTTGAGTTAAAGGTGTTGAAGATGTTAACGTGGATGATGTTGATTTTAAAGTTATTAAATTTGTTAACTTTAAAAATAATTATTTTAAAATATGATAATTGAAGATCGAATAACATATAAATAAGCATAAGAAGGGTGTCGTGTGAGCACAGAGAACAATAGTAGCACGCAGAGACAAAGACGATCAATTCATCACAAGCAAGTTCCCATGACCGGTAACGAGTTTCGCTTCTTCTTGTCCTGCGATATCAGTGTTCCTGTCACCTTCCGCGTCGAGCGCCTTGAAGGCAATTTGCCCCTTTCGAATCCCAAATCACCCGATTTAGGTTTGTTACCCCCTCTTTTCTAAAATGCTCATTCTTTTTAAGATTCAATTCACCAATAATTAAACTGGATGATTGTGCAATTCATAATTTCAGTTACTATTTCTTTACAGAAACTAATGCCCCCACAGAGAATAGAACGACAGAGTTGTTTGTGGAGTGTGCTTTGTACATTGATGGTGCACCGTTTGGCCTTCCAATGAGAACTAGGTTACTATATTTTTAATTTAATTGAGCTATTTTGCAGTATATACTTTTCACGTGACTCGACTTTTTAGTATTAAATGTTACCTTGCTAGTTTCAACTGATGTACTGAATAAAATAATTATTATGGGTTGAGATTTCTTTTGCTGATTTACCTCTTTTATAATTATTTTATTTTCATCTCCATGTGCTTCAACCTTCGTAGGCCTTGTGTTAAATTTAAAAATAAAGATTTGGATACTATTCGGTGTTTTTTTTTTTTAATTAATTTTCGGATGTTTTCTCTTGATACCTCATATTTGTTACTCAATCAGCTATGTCATAATAATATTACACTGACATTTTATTGTATTTATGGATTTTGATGGTGAAGGTTGGAGTCCTCAGGACCATCATATTGTTGGAACGAGCTCATCACTTTGACAACTAAATATCGAGACTTAACTGCCCAGTCACAACTCACGTTCACTGTAAGTTACAACTTTAGCTTACAAGCTTATTTATACATTCTTCAAATAGTGATAGCACCAGACTCGTTCTGTGTCCATCTATTGTAGCAAGAATTGCAATCTGGTTATGTTTTGCCTTGCATAAAATAAAATTATGTGTGAATTTTATTAGCTTCTAGCCTTCTACAAAATTTACTTAAAAAAATTGTAAAGCGTGAGTTTTATATTTTGGTAATATTGTTGTGTAAATAGGTTTGGGATCTTTCGCATGGTGAAGGATTAATTGGAGGAGCCACAATTTTTCTCTTCAACAACAAAAAGCAGCTCAAAACTGGGAAGCAAAAGCTTAGGCTTTGGGCAGGAAAAGGGGCAGATGGAACATTCCCTACTAGTACACCTGGAAAGGTAATGAAAATTTTAAGTGAACTTAGGTTCCATTTTTTGTTTAATTTTTTATGAAATCTTTCAGTCCTAATAAGCATACTTTGAATTATCCTCATTAGGTCCCTAGGCATGAACGTGGGGAATTGGAGCGATTAGAAAAGCTTGTGAATAAGTATGAACGAGGTCAAATTCAACGGGTGGACTGGCTGGATCGCCTCACATTCAAAACTATGGAGAGGATCAAGGAACGCGAAAGCTTGAAAAATGGAAGTTCTCATTTGTACCTGGTTGTAGACTTCTGTAGTTTTGAGCATCGAGTTGTTTTTCAGGTATTCTTGCCTCCTAGTTGTGACATTGCCCAAAGGATTAGTCTCAAAACAGTCCTGGGGGGATATTTGGTCAAATAACAAATATTCTTTAAAATGTTAAAATGATGTACTGGTTCCACCTCCCAGTATGTGATATATTCCTGCATCAAATGCTTTTGTATTTACGATCATCGTGTTAAGTTTAACAATTAAGTAAATTCAAATGTACATGGGATTCCTAGAAAGTAATCTCGGCCTCTCGGGTTTGCAAGCATCCTACATTTCTAATACTATTAACATTTTGAGCGTATACCATCTAAGTTATTGAGTTAACTTACCCTGCATACTGGTGTGAAGTTGCCAGTTTACCTTTACAAAGCAACCCCTGAAGTTATTGATGCATTTTTTTCTTTTCTTTTTCAATAATATAATAAATGCTGATACAGATCCTACATGTGTATTAACTCATGTTTGTTAGAAAATGTAGGAATCAGGTGCAAATTTCTTGTTTCCATCACCTATAACCTCCACCAATGATATTGTTGTTGTCTGGGATCCAGAAGTGGGAAAGATAAATCCCTCTGAGCACAAACAGTTAAAGCTGGCCAGGAGTTTGACCCGTGGTGTCATAGACAGAGATCTGAAGCCAAGCTCAAATGAGAGAAAGTAAGCTTAAGCTTTTGTGTCTAAATATAATTTCCATGTTATATCTATGATCAGATTAATAGGAATGATTTACCTCTACAGTACTTTAAATGGTTAATTTGCTCAGTGGCATATATAGTCAATGGAGAAGCGAACACAATTAACATATTAATGAAGTTTCATTTCCACCAATGAAGAGTGTACACTTTAAGAAATGGGATATATATATTTATTTATATATATATATATATATATTTTGCCGAATTAAAGAAAGGGGACATGTTTCTTCCCTCTATAATAATAATAATAATAATATTGTGCTCCTTTATCTTTTTTAAGATATTAATGATTGTTTAACACTTTAACTGTTTTATTTGCTCCTTTATGTGAAGGTCCATTCAGAGAATACTAAAATATCCACCAACAAGGACTTTGAGTGGAGATGAGAGGCAGCTCTTGTGGAAATTCCGATTCTATTTGATGTCTGAAAAGAGGGCTCTTACAAAGTTCCTGCGTTGTGTTGAATGGAGTGATGTCCAGGTTGGCCTTTATTATCTTGGAAATTAGTAATAGATATTATATATGATTTCAGGTATGCTATAGTTCTGGTACTTAAATGTAAGGAGGTCTTCTCATGATTCCTGACAACCAAAACCTTAATTGTGGCTTTCTCCATACTGCATCAATTCATTCCTGGGGGGAAAAATAAAATTGAAGAATTTTATATTTAGCAAAATTGATTGTGTATATTGGCTGATTTTAATTTTTTTTTTGTAATCAATTGGAAATCTTAGTGCATCTTTCCTTTAGAGTCAAATTTATTTCCAAAAGGGTATCTAGTGGGAAATTCTGTTCTACAGGCGAAGAGGGGAAAAAATATATTGGGCTAAGTGTGGCCATATGCTTTTATATATATATATATACATACATACATATATATATATATATATATTAGAGTATTGTAAGAGAGTAGCAGTTATTCAACTGCACTCTTGGGTTGTTTACTCTAGTTAATACTCATTACTAAAATCTTTCATTTCTCTCAAAATATCTTCATCTTTAGAACTCTGTTAATATACGTTAATGAATTTAATGCGATGTGCAGCAGACTTTTTTCGCCCTATTCACTGAACATGTAATTGAGCCCTAGTTATCTAATGTTGGGTATAATAAAGCATACATCAAGAATGACCCTAAGTGAAACCATTGAAAAGGAATTAGGTCTAAATGGCCTCTGTAGTGGCTTTTGATGGAACACAATGATGCCATTTCTTTCATGTAGCCGAACCCCACTAGTTTAATATGGGGAAAAAAAGCTTTGCTTTAGTTTTTTTATTAATTGATATTTGATTTTTTGTTCTTGAATAATTATCTTCTTACCTCTATTTTTTTCTCTTGAATTCTTATTGCTAAAAAAACACGGGTAAAAATTATCATTGTCCAATGCTGTTTTTATCCAGGAAGCAAAACAAGCATTAGAATTGATGGGCAAATGGGAAATGATTGATGTTTGTGATGCACTGGAACTTTTGTCGCCTGTTTTTGAAAGTGAAGAGGTAATTTTACAGAGTTGTTAGTGAAAATTCTACCCAATATGGGTGTAGGTCTTTGGGTTCATATGAATTAGGTTTGCAGTACAATGTAGTGCAATATAGTGCAGAGAACTCTATGCATTAATCATATACATAATGCCCTCGACATGTTAATCACACAAGTAATACACTTACTATCAACACACATACTAGTAAGAACTAAGAACTAAGAAAGTTACCTTCTAGTTTTCCTGCATATTGCTTGTTAGTTTGAAAAAGAAATAGTAAAAGGAAAATTTATCAGATAGAGAAGTGGAAAATTACCACTAGCAACTAGGGAAGAGAATAATATATCTTCCATAACAGACAGAACTGGATTTAATGAAGAAAGAAAAAATGAATATAATAGTAAATCGGCCCAAAATCTGTAGCAAGTGTAGGAGCAAAATGCCATTGCACTCCCAGCCTTACTGTTGGTATAGATGTATCACTTAATATCTCAATTATTTTTTCAATCAATAGGAGAAATTTATACACCTATAGAGAACTATTTACTATGCAAGGCCGTTTCTCAACTGCTTCATTCCAGGTCCGTGCTTATGCAGTTAGTGTTCTTGAAAGAGCTGATGATGAAGAACTTCAGTGTTATTTGCTTCAATTGGTTCAAGCTCTTCGGTTTGAGCGTTCTGACAAATCTCGCCTTTCTCATTTCCTTGTCCAGCGTGGTACGTGCATGAGATTTTAAGAGCTATTTCAGGTGCTGTTTCTAGTTGTATTTGGCTTTCTGCTGAAAGTAACCTAAATTTTGACAGCATTACGAAATATTGAATTGGCAAGCTTTCTTCGCTGGTATGTGGCTGTTGAACTTTATGATCCTGCATATGCCAAACGATTTTACTGCACTTATGAGATTCTGGAGGAGAATATGATGAAGGTTTGAACTTATATTTCTTAATACCTGAGCATTTGCTCAGTAAGTTTTGTTTCTGCAATGCTTATTAATGTGATAAATAATTGTCTCATTTTTACATTTGAAAAGTAGTTTTTCGAGATGTTGTACATTGCTTTATGTTTTCTTTATTTGGCCTAAACCTAATCCATTTCTGCATCATTCGTAACTGTACTCCTACATTAGAAATTCTTTCCATACTTGAAATTTGTCTTCCTCTATGAGTAAAGTTGATTTCTTTAATAATTTATGTTTCCATAATGTACACCTTGAAGAAGCCTAACAGATCTATAATTATTAGACAATGTAATAATTTTATTCTTGAATAAAAAAATTGCAGTTGTAACCTGGCTTACGTAATTATGTATAATGATTTTCATTTGTGTGGCATAATTTTTTTTTATTCTTCATCATGCAACAAATTTTTGATAAAGGAATCTAACTGATGCAAGTCTTGCAACATATTAAGTTCATTAATAAATTTAAGGTGATAGAAACTAGAAAGCTAGTTGGATTAATTACTTCCGGAACTTGAAAATTATGCCCCATTGTCTCAGATGGCAGCTGGTGTTAATGGAGAGGAAGATGGGTTTAAACAGTGGCAGAGTTTGGTACGCCAGACAGAATTGACTGCTCAGTTGTGTTCAATCACTAGAGAAGTAAGGAATGTTCGTGGTAATACACAGAAGAAGATTGAAAAGCTTAGACAACTACTTTCTGGTCTTCTTAGTGAACTTACCTATTTTGATGAGGTAAATATCTCACATGAAGCTGTATCGTAGTTTATTGTTTTCATCATTTACTTACCCTTTTAATTAATGATGCATCTTGAAGAAACTATTTATTACCAATAATTATATCTAGCAAATTCTTAGAAGGTTCTTCAACTGTATGTTTATTGTTGCTTTGTTTCACTTGTAGCCAATACGATCACCTTTGGCACCAGGTGTCCTCATTGCTGGAATTGTACCTTCAGAGTCATCAATATTTAAAAGTGCATTGCATCCTTTGCGCCTTTCTTTTAGAACAGCAAATGGTGGAACATGTAAAATCATGTTTAAAAAGGGTGACGATATTCGACAGGACCAGTTGGTATTCCTACCAATCCTTCTTCTGTCACCCTGTTATGAATGCAAATGAATACCTGTGTACATGTGTGGATTGATGCACCAAAAAACATGTGCCTGTCCATGTGCTCACACACACACTCATGATGTGGATATTTAGAAGACATGAGTTCAATTACATAAATGTTGGCTTTATGTAGGTTGTTCAAATGGTATCACTAATGGATCGATTGCTTAAGTTGGAAAATCTTGATCTGCACCTAACACCATACAAGGTGCTAGCAACTGGACAAGATGAAGGCATGTTGGAATTTATTCCATCTCGCTCATTGGCACAGGTATGGTGATATACTTTTTTTTAAAAGTTGTTTCTTGTATTAGCATGTAGTCACTGCTTCTTTTTGTGACTTAAAAGAGTTGAGAGAATTTGGGAGAGAAGAGGAGATTGAAATTGAGAAAATCAATATTATTCAACCCAACTGTAACTGATTACAAAGATGAATATATAGTTGGATAACTGCCAACTAACCTAACTGTCAACCAACCTAAGTTAGTTGACAGCTGTTACAAAGCTGTTAGGCGCTAACTGACTAAACTATCAACAACTGATAACAGACTAACTACTAACTACAGTAGTTAGAATATCAGTTAACTGACAGAAACAAAAAGAAACACTGTGAGTAATGTATTCTCTCTTATACTCCCCTGCAAGCTCATGAGTGGTTGGAAGAATGTCTTTCAACTACTCTGAGCTTGGACCTGAATGAAAGAAATGAAGGAGATAGAGCCTTGGTCAGAATATCAGCCAGTTGATCCATGGCAGGAACATAACAACATTAAGTTGTTTGGTGAGAACTTTCTCTCTGACAAAATATAGATCCAGCTCCATATGCTTGGCTCTCGAGTAAAGAACAGGATTATGAGCTAATGAAACAGTGCTGGTTTTGTCACACAGAATAATAGTAGTGTAAGCTACTTGGAGTTCAGAAAGAAGAGACTGAATCCAAGTAACTTCTGCTGCAATAAGAGCCATGCTTCTATATTCTGCCTCAGTACTAGACCTTGCAACTTCTTAGAATGTGGGATTTTGGCCTAACTCAAACTCAAAAGCTAGCTCAAAGGGTGAGGGTTGCCCCCCACTTATATACTCTATATTGGCCTTATCTCTAGCCAATGTGGGACTTGGGTTTTTCCCAATACAACTACTAATTGCTTCTTAGGTCCAAGAAAAATAGCAGCTCCAGATCAGGATGAGAGACCCAATCTGCATCACAATAGGCATGAAGAGGAAAGGGATGCCTAAGAGAAGCAGACTGAAAGTGTAGACCCCGAGAAACAGTACTGATAAGATACCTTAGAATCCTTTTCACAGCCCCAGTGTTGCTCAGAAGGTTTAGACATGAACTGACAAACCTTGTTGACAGAAACTAATCTCTGGTCTTGTAATAGTAGCATACTGCAAAATGCCAAGGTAGGATCAGAAATATCTTCAGAACCAAGCTTGTTCAATTTACAACCCCCAACCATAGGAGAAGAGATAGGATTTGATTCATCAATTTTAGTCTTGGCCAAGAGATCTCTGATATACTTTGATAGTTAAAATGAGAGAACCATCATTCTGTCTTTGAACTTCACTACCCAAAAAATAGTCCAAGTCACCAAGATCTTGAGGGAGAAAACAGAATTCAGTTTTGAAACAAGAGAATGAATCAAAGTGTTGTTGTTACCATGATAATGATATCATCTACATAAACTAAGATGTAGACAACAGACTGTTCTCAGAAAAAACAAAGAGAGAAGGATCACATTTGCTTGAAGAAAACTTGAATCTGAGAAGAGTAGCTTTTAGTTTGTCAAACCAGACTCTAAGAGCCTGCTTTAGGCCATAAATAGCTTTATGTAGTCTGCATACTTGAGTCTTGGAAGACACAAATCCAGGAGGTTGAGTCATGTAAACCTCTTCCTCAAGAATGCCATTAAGAAAGGTGCTAATGATATGATTTGATTTAATGTAAATAGGGAAACTAGGAATATGAAATATATCTCTCTAGCTGATTTTTAGGGATTTAATTCCTTTTTGTAATTACTCCTTTGATTATAAATAGAGGCTTAGTGTGATCATTCTTGACACACAACATTATAGAAATAATACTCTTACATGGTATCAGTAGTTTAGGTTTATTTTTTTAGCGTTTCTTGGCTGCGATGAACAGTACTCGCGCATGAACAGTAACATGCAAGCCTTCAACACCATTTCCCTCTCACCAGGCTGCCTTTTTTCGCCAGTGACCTCCAGGGGTAGGATCGCCTCCCTCCGACGACCCAGCTCTCCAAACCGCACCGCCTGACTCCGCCGCACGCGCCCCCACGTGCTGCCACACGCCGCTGCATGCACTCAGGAAAAAAAAAAAAAAACCTTTGTCCAGCCCTTTCTGATATCTTCCCCATGGCCTCTACCAGTCTCCTTGGTGATGCTGGCTCTACGGTCACTTTTACCAATGTTCCTCTAATTCCTTGCGAGAAGTTGAGTGGTTCCGACAATTATAGTACTTGGGCAGCCACTGTTCTCCTTTGGTTCCAAGGACAAGGACGTGCCGAACACTTAACTACTTGCGCCTCGGAGATTCTGGCCAAGGATCGCGCTCGATGGCAACAAATTGATGCCTCTTTATGCAGCGTCTTTTGGTTCTCTATAGCTCCCACTCTTCAGCCTCAATACCAGGCATTTCCCACTTGTTAAGAGGTTTGGACCAAAGCCAAACGCGTCTACTCTAATGATGTTCACCGTCTCTACAGTGTGGTGACAGCTATGCTCTCCACTCGGCTTGAGAATATGGATATGCAAACGTATCTTGGTAAGCTAGATCGTTTGGTAAGCTAGACCTTTTACCGACAACGTAACCTATTCTTTATGGTTCTTGCTCTTGCCGGACTCCCGCATGACCTTGATTCCGTTCGTAACCAAATATTATTTGGTACTACTGTTCCTACGCATGACATGATTAGTGAACAGCTCTTACGTCTCTCCACCCCGCATGCTTTTGGACATTCCTCTGCTCCTTCTGCGGATGCCTCCGCCTTTGTCTCCTACTCTTCTCATCGTGGTGGCCGAGGCGGGGGCCGTGGCGGCAAAACTTGTCCTTGTTGTACTTATTGCAACCGCTTTGGCCATGTCGAAGCCGAATGTCGCACCAAAGCCAGGGAGCAGTCGAAGACGGCCAATGTGGCCCAAGTCACTGCACCTACTGATGTTAGTATTTCCACCACTGAGTATCATGATTTCCTCCAGTTCCGAGCAGCCCAGCAATCTGCCTTGCCTGCGACCACCGTGGCTCACTCTGGTAATCCTGTAGCTTTTGTCTCAGTCTTCCACCCTTGGACCTTGGATCCTTTACTCTGGTGCTTTTGATAATATGACCGGTAACCAATCTCTTTTCTCTCAGTTGTCTCTTTCCGACTCCTTGCCTTCTGTCACTCTTGCAGATGGCTCTCATATTAAAGTCCGTGGCATTGGTCAAACTCACCCACTCCCTCACCTTTCTTTGAACTCTGTTTTATTTGTTCATGGTTGTCCCTTTAATTTAATTTCCATTTCCAAGCTCACTCGCTCTCTCAATTTCTCCGTTTTATTTGTTAATAACTCTGTTCTTATTCAGGATCGGCGTACCAGATGGACGATTGGAGCAGGACATGCGTCTGGGGGACTGTACCAGCTTTCACCATCGGTTGCTTGCGTCTCTAGTACCTCTCCTGATCTTGCCCACCAGCTCCTCGGTCATCCCAGCTTACAAAAATTACGTCTTTTAGTACCTAGTCTTTCTACACTTACATCCTTCCAGTGTGAGTCATGTCAATTAGGAAAGCATGTGTGTTCTTCTTACAGTCCACGCGTCAATAAAAGTGTTGCGTCACCTTTTACTTTAGTTCACTCTGACATTTGGGGTCCTAGTCGAGTTTGTTCATCTTTAGGCTTTTACTATTTTGTGACATTTATTGATGATTTTTCCCGTTGCACTTGGGTGTTCTTAATTAAAAATCGCTCTAATGTTTTCTCTGTTTTTCAAGCCTTTTTTAATGAAATTAATAATCATTTTGGGACACCTATTAAAACCTTACGCACTGATAATGCTAGGGAATATTTATCCTCCCACTTTCAGTCATTTCTTGCCTCACATGGAATTATACATCAGACAACATGTGCTCACACACCACAACAGAATGGTGTGGCTGAACGAAAAAATCGTCACCTAGTTGAAACAGCTCGCACCCTCCTACTTCACTATAATGTCCCTCTCCGCTTCTGGGGTGATGCGCTTCTTACTGCTTGTTATCTCATCAACCGCACGCCCTCCTCCGTCCTCAACAATCAGACTCCGTACTCCCTTCTATATCCTCAATAGAACATCTATCCTGTTCCTCTCCGTGTCTTTGGTTGCACTTGTTTTGTTCATGACCTTACTCCAGGTAAAGACAAACTTTCTGCCAAGTATCTTAAATGTATTTTTCTGGGTTACTCTCGTCTTTAGAAAGGATACTGTTGTTTCTGTCCTCAACTTCAACGGTACCTTGTTTCTGTTGATGTCACTTTCTTTGAGTCTACCCCTTTCTTCTCTACTCCCACTGCTCCTCTGGATCTGCATGTTCCGCCTGTTATTCCAGCTCCAGTAGTTATCCCTGCTCCGCCCTCACTTGTTACTTATCAGCGCAGACCACTGGTGCTTCCACCTACTGGTCCCCCAGCATCATCTCCTACTCCAAATGCTCATCCACCACCGCCGTCTCCTAAGTCTGAACTTCCTCTTGCCCTTCAAAAAGGTATTTGGTCCTCCCGCAATCCTAATCCTTTATATGCTTGTGCTCTTCATTATGATCGTTTGTCTCCTTCCTATTTTTCTTTTATTACCTCTTTGGATTCTGTGTCTATCCCTAAGCCTACAGATGAAGCCATGAGTGATCCCCGTTGGCAACAGGCGATGTTGGATGAAATGGGTGCTTTAGAGGCAAGTGGTACCTGGGAGCTAGTTCCCTTGCCTCCTGACAAAACTACAGTCGGTTGTCGTTGGGTTTATACAGTGAAGGTTGGACCAGATGACAATATTGATTGCTTCAAAGCTCGCTTGGTGGCTAAGGGCTATACTCAGATCTTTGGCCTCGACTACAGCGACACCTTTTCCCCCGTGGCAAAGATCACTTCTGTTCGTCTTTTCCTTGCTATGGCTGCCATCCGCCATTGGCCACTTCACCAGTTGGACATTAAAAATGCCTTCCTGCATGGTGAGTTGCAAGAAGAGGTTTACATGGACCAGCCCCCCGGTTTCAGTGTTTCTGGTGGTGCCCCTCTGGTCTGTCACCTTCGCCACTCTCTTTATGGCTTGAAGCAATCCCCCCGTGCCTGGTTTGGTCGCTTCAGCTCCGCCTTATTTCAGTTTGGTATGACCCATTCTGAGGCTGACCACTCTGTTTTCTCACTCCAGTCTTCCTCTGGACTGTGTATTTATTTAGTTGTCTATGTGGATGACATTGTTATCACTGGTGATGACTCTGATGGTATCCGCCGACTCAAGTCTCACCTTCACAGTCAATTTCAGACCAAGGATTTGGGTCCGCTCAAATATTTTCTTGGCATTGAGGTTGCTCAATCCGCCTCTGGCATTGCTTTTTCCCAGAGGAAATATGCTCTGGACATTCTCACTGAGACTGGTATGCTTGACTGCCGCCCCAGTGATACTCCTATGGACCCGAATGTCAAGCTTCTTCCGGGTCAGGGGGAGCCATTGGAAGACCTGGGAAGATATTGTCGACTTGTTGGTAGACTTAATTATCTTACTGTCACCAGGCCAGACATCTCATTTGCAGTAAGCGTGGTAAGTCAATTCCTCAATGCTCCTTGTGATAGCCATTTGGATGCCGTCATGCGTATTCTCAAATACATCAAGAATGCACCTGGTCGCGGACTCCTATATGAAGACAAAGGTAATGCGAAAATTGTCTGTTACTCAGATGCTAATTGGGCAGGATCACCATCAGTCAGGAAATTCACTTCTGGTTTTTGTGTTCTCATTGGAGGAAACTTGATCTCATGGAGAAGCAAGATACAGAATACCGTTGCTAGATCTAGAGCTGAAGTTGAGTATCGCGCCATGGCAGCTGCTACATGCGACGTTGTATGCCTTCGGCAACTTCTCCAACAATTACACTTTGGAGACACGCGGGACACTAAGCTCATCTGTGACAATCAAGCTGCCCTTCACATTGCATCTAATCCGGTCTTCATGAGCGAACTAAACACATAGAGATCGACTGTCATTTTGTGAGAGAGAAAGTGCTTTCGGGAGAAATCACCATTGACTTTGTCAACTCCAGTGAACAACTGGTAGATATGTTCACTAAATCTCTTAAAGGGTCTCGCGTTGATTATATTTGTAACAAGCTGGGTACATATGACATATATGCTCTAGCTTGAGGGGGAATGTTAATGATATGATTTGATTTAATGTAAATAGGGAAACTAGGAATATGGAATATATCTCTCTAGCTGATTTTTAGGGATTTAATTCCTTTTTGTAATTACTCCTTTGATTATAAATAGAGGCTTAGTGTGATCATTCTTGACACACAACATTACAGAAATAATACTCTTACAAAAGGCATAGTTGACATCAAGCTGTTGAAGAGGCCAGTTGTGAGAAATAGCAAGAGAAAGAATCAACCTAACAGTCACAGGTTTGATTACAGGAGAAAAGGTCTCCTTATAGTCAAATCCCAACAGTTGGTGATAAGCCTTAGCAACAAGCCTAGCTATACTTGTTGACTGAGCCATCTGGATTTTCCTTTACTCTAAACACCCACTTGCATTCATTGATATATAGTAAGAGTTTAATTTTGACCCATCATGATTTTTTCAATACAAAGTTGTAACATATTTACCTTTGTTAACTGAAAGGATTGTTATCTAATGCTTTGGTCTTAGTTTTATGAATTTTGTCTTTACTTTCATATCTGCTTTTACATTGTGAATAATTTGGTATTATCAGTTGAAGGAGTTAAAAATGATTCATTATCTTTAAGCATCATGACATAGTAGAAAATATTAAAAATATCTGGAATTTTGTAGCTGTGTTTTAGCATGTGCACGTATTTATGTATAAGCACAATTTTTGTCCAAGTTTAGTTTAGTTGCTAATATTTTTGTGAAAGGTTTTTTAATTTTATTTCTTCAGAATTCAGATAGTGTTTTACAAAATTGTTCACAATAGGAATTGTAATGCCTGTCAGGTTGCTAATTGCTTTATGTGGTTCCTTTGATATTTGCTATTGAAATTTATGAATTGCATATAAAAATTGTATTACTTATTTTTTGACATTTAGTAAACTATCATCTTGGTTGTATTGTAGGATACACAATCTTGCAATTGGTAGACTAATATATAATCTTTTCACCAACAAAAAAGACTTATATATAATTTTTCATGTCTAGATTTTGTCAGAGAATCGTAGCATCATAAGCTATTTGCAAAAGTTTCATCCTGATGACCATGGGCCTTTTGGAATTACAGCCACCTGCCTTGAAACATTTATAAAAAGCTGTGCTGGCTACTCCGTTATAACATATATACTTGGTATCGGAGACAGGTGATTGTTGATTTTATTCATTACATGTCATTTTATATCTAATAAACAACAGAGGCTGGGTTCACCAGAAACTGCTACATGCTGGCCAGTTGCCGGAAAGCGCAGGTCAGGAGACTGGGTTGCACGAAGGAGGCAGAGGGTTTAAACCATAATGCAAGTGTTTAAACAGTGGCCACTGGCTGATCTGTCATTATAGTGCGCTATTGACAACCTAGGTTTCTATTGAACAACTCCCCACTCATTCCATCTATTAAAGAATATCAAGGCTAAAAGCAGGAAGAAAGGAGGTTGAAAATAAATGAACTAGGCTCTCAACCAATTTCTAACCAAAAATCTTAATATTTGGTTAGCAAGTGTTGCTGTCTTGCTGACATTGTCTAACTTAACTGTCTTGAAATTTTGAATTTATACTGCATATAACTCAGAGACATGGAACCAAACATATAACTCAAATGTTGGATTATGTTGAAATACAAACTAATGATTTTAGATAAATATTTGCATGTTTGGTTCCATGTTAAAAAACTATAGATAGTTTTTGTGTTTTGATAAAAAATAATTATATTAACTTTTTTACTACTAATTTTAGAATAAAAACATCTAAACATAAATCACTTCACTCAACCAATTTTAACCAAAGTCAATTTTACAAAATTAATTTCATTCAAAACCAATTTTATACACGTAGACTGTAGACATGTTAAATTGTTCACTGAATATATATATTGTCCATATTTGGAGTGATTTTGTTTTCTTTGGCAGGCACTTAGACAATCTCCTCCTTAGAAATGATGGAGGTCTTTTCCATGTTGATTTTGGTTTTATTCTTGGGCGAGATCCTAAGCCATTTCCACCACCAATGAAGCTTTGCAAAGAAATGGTTGAGGCTATGGGTGGAGCTGAAAGGTACAGTTCTCATTGGATGATTCACTTTAGATTCAAGACGGTGGTTGTGTGATCTGTAGCTTAAATTGTGAAATAGTGATTTGTTTCGTTGTTCCCTATGCAGCCAATATTATACAAGGTTCAAGTCCTATTGTTGTGAAGCATACAACATTCTTCGCAAATCCAGTAACCTAATTTTGAATCTATTTTACTTAATGGCGGGTTCCAATATTCCTGATATAGCTTCTGATCCTGAAAAGGGGATTCTTAAGGTAAGCTCCCTTGTGTTTCAATAAATAGGTGAAAACTGTTCATTTGTTCTTATACCAAGACATTTTCGCTGTCCAGCTTCAGGAAAAGTTTCGGTTGGACTTGGATGATGAAGCCAGTATACATTTCTTCCAGGATCTTATCAATGAGAGTGTGAGTGCATTATTCCCTCAGATGGTTGAGACTATCCATCGTTGGGCTCAATATTGGCGGTAACCCCAATATTTATTGGGTGTTATTAGACCAAGTAATTAACCAGGTAATTTCTAATTCTATTCTGAGGAAAAACAGGTAGAACCTCCCAATTTGTATTTTGACTGAGATAGTTTTTACCATACAACTAAGTTTTGATTTCTTTTCTTTATTTTTAATACAATTCTGTGAGCACGACTTTTAAGCTGTCAAATTAAATCAAAACCACTCCAAAGCAACTTGCCCTTGGCTCTTAAAAATGGAACATCATAGTACCTTCATTTTTCATTCCTTTTGCTGAATCTGCAGCATTTTCTGTCGAACAGAACGATTTTATCTACTGAAAACCTCTGCATGATACACAAATTGAAATGAAAGTTATTTTTGGTTTCTTTCTCACATTCTCTCTCGTTTCCAGCATCTGACGCTGTCTTTATAGGCTTCTTCGAAGCTTATAACGTATGTGGTTTTATCTTCTCTTGGAACTCCACACTCGGAGACCCCACTGTTGCTGTATGCGCTTCTAATATCTGAACTAATTATCCTGAAGGCAACTTAGTGACATTGTCAGCAAATGTAAATAAATTAGTTCTCTTTCGCTCTTCTGGTTACGGTTGCTTCAAGACAGCAGCATAACTTAAAAAAATCGTTATCATACACAACTAATGGTTGTTTAGGTTAAACCATCCTATTTCCTTTTTATAAATAACTCTTACCTGGTTATAATCTGTAGTTTGATATATATGTAAATAACTTTTAGTTATGATGTTTGGCCACTTTATCAAAACTGTATCTGTAAGAACTGTTGATTTTTTTTTTTATATTAATAATAAATTTTTATTATTTTAAAATATAAAATGCAAATAGCTAGTATATTATAGAGAAAATAATATATGCCTTTATAATGTTAACATTTTTTATATTATCATTTAGTCACAAATTATCATATATATTTAGTTTGTTGACTTTAATAATATCTATTTTGAAAGTCATAAAAGATTATTTTTAATTATTTAATAGTGTAATTTTGCCCATTAAACACTAGAACAATGTTGTGAAATCCGGTTCGACACGATCGGTCGGATTGGGAACCGGTATTATACTCGGGTCAGGTGGGGGATTGAACTGGTCATGCATTTGGCCCGATAAAACCCGACTGGTTTTATATGAACCCGGTCGGTTTTTGGAACCCAAACTGGGTTTTGATGGAAAAAAGGGCTCCAAAATGGCGTCGTTTTGTTGGAGTCCTAATTTAATTTCACTTGTCGCTAACTGCATTCAGTTTTCTTCTTAGTTCTCACTCAGTCACGCGGTCCTCAGCTCCTCGCACTGTCGCATGCTCTTACAGTCCCTGTCGTGCCTTCACGCCTTCGTAGTCGCGCCTTCACGCACGCTGTCGTACGACTAAACAAGGTTTTCTCCATTGACTCCTATTTTTATGAGCTACTTATTGAATTTGTGTATGTGACTCTGTGTTATCGCAATGCACAGTGTCAATTGAATTTCTGTTTGACAAAGAATATAAGAAGTGTCAATTGAATTTGTCTTCGACAACGAATATAAGAACTACACGGCTACACCTTTTTTGTCTTTTCTTTTCTGCTTGCTCCTCTTTCTTCTTTAGCACTTTTTTGTGTGAACCGAACATGCTAGTTTAAGGGAATACCGTTTGTTGAAAATACACATGTGCTGAACCACTATCTTGTAATCATGGAGCAAACTGAGAAAAAAAAAGTTTGTTGTGCTTCATACACCATCATGTTTTCTCCTACACCATTTAAATTTTTTATAATATCCAAAATGCCCTTAATGAATGAAAAAAATATATAAATGTTAAGGCAAAATAAACGAGCTGTGCTTGTCGGAATGCAGAGTGTTCTTGTTTTGTTTTCACCATTTTTGAGCTGGGCATTGCTTGGAATCGCCATTAGTTAGCTTTTTGTTGTGCATTTGGAGATATTTTGGAGGTGTGCGAGCTGCAGTTGGAGGTATTTTTGGTTTGGTGTCGCCTGAGAGAAAGTATGGAAGTTGCCGTTGCAGGTGAGCTTTTTTTTTGGCCATACGGATTCGATAATCCGTAAGTGTTTAACGGATTGAGTAATCCGGAAGGGAGGGGTGTAATGGTGCATGACCATTCGGATTACACAATCCGTATGCACCATACGGATTATCCAATCTGTGAAGACAAAAAAAAGTTAAAAAACATAATAAAAAAAATTAATTTGAAAATAATAACATTAAATATAAATAAGGACATATTAATTATAAGCAGTATTTAAAAACATGTATGTGTTAACTGTTTAATAATATGATTTTTGTGTTAATTTGAACGTTAGTAAATGTTATTATTTAGCGTGTATGTGGTTTTACATGGTATGTTAAATTGTTTTTTCTTTTGTTAGAATGAACAACGATGAGTGGATGTACGAGAGTATAATGGTTGAAGATATTTATATGAATGAAGACATTGGACCAAACCTTGATGACTTTGAAGACAATGATTGTTTTATTGATTGTTCTGCAGCGTTCGAAACAAATGAGGTAATTATGTGGATTTTAATGCAGTTAAAGAATAGGAATGTAGTTAAAGTTGTTAAATGATTATATTTGAAACATTAAATATCAATTATCCTTTTGTGTAGGTGTTTGAATCGTGTGATGCCGTATTGAAGTGGGCTCGTACCGTTGTGTTTGAAAATGATTTTGTGGCGGTTATAATGAGGAGTGACACCAAAATTGGAAAAATAGGAAGAACGTCATTTCTGTTAATTGGTTGTGAAAGAAGTAGAAAGTATAGAGCATGGAAAAAAGGTTTCACACCTTCAACCACTAGCAGTAAAAAATGCGAGTGTCCTTTTAAGTTGCAGGCCAAACCAATCACGGGAGGTGAAGGGTGGATGGTGAAGCAATATGTGGTAATCATAATCATGTATTGGCCAAGTCATTTTGTGGATACCCATATGCTGGTCGAATAACTGAGGAGGAGAAAATCATTGTTGCTGATATGACAAGGACGATGGTCAAACCAAAAAATATCCTCCTAGCATTGAAGGAGCACAATGCAGATAATTTAACAAGTTTGAAATAAATTTACAATGCAAGATATGCATACCGGACACGTACAAGAGGTGCTAATACTAAAATGCAACAGTTAATGAAACTTCTTGAATGTGACATGTATATTCATTGACATCGATTGAAGAATGAAAATGTTGTTCGTGACTTGTTTTGGGCGCATCCAGGTGCAGTGCAACTGAACAATGCATATCATATGGTGTTCTTGATAGACAGTACTTATAAAACAAACAGGTATAAAAACCAAACAAACATCAATCCATAACCATTATATGTCATTCATGACTAGAAACCAAACCAAACCAACATTGGTACATAACCACCAGATGGCATTCATCAATTTAAACCACACCAAACCAAACAAACATCAATCCATAACCATTACATGTCATTCATGACTAGAAACCAAACAATAACACTTAAATATGCATTCAAAATGATACTACACAAGCATCACCATCTCTCAACTTATTGACAAAGCAAAATTATATTCAATTATGTCCAAAACCAATGCAACAATAACACTCAAGCATTGCAAGTCATGTTACCCAAAAAAAATTGACCTAAATCCAAAAAAAATTTTAAAAAAACATTCACAGATTGAATGATCCGTAAGATTCATACGGATTAAGTGATCCGTAGGATGTTTCCGGATTGAGTAATCCGTAAGCTTCATACGGATTACCTAATCCGTATGAATCTTATGGATCAGTCAATTCGTACGGTCATACTCCACGAATTCCTGATTCCGTTTTCGCCATTGCTGGCCTAAATCAGCCTCCAGACACCATCATTGACAAGTTTTTATAAAGAAATCACTCATCGGAAGCAGGAACGACAGAAAGTGATGGCTCCAATAAGCTTCGCCGTCAAATAGGACGGAAAGTGATGGCTTACTCATGGACGAATAGGTTCGCAGCTGGCTTACTCCAATGCGGTGCTTGTCGGGATACCTCACTCAACAAGCAATGTCAATTCACAGGGAAGAATGAACTGGTGGTCGTATATCCGGTGACTCAGAGGGAAGAAGGAATGCGTAGAGAAGGAGGAAGACAAATGGTGTAGAAGAGGGAAGACAAAAAATTCAAAAAAAAAATTATACAATTAATTTTTAATATAAGGGTATAAATGGAAATTCACTGTTTAAATATGGTGTAGAAGATTTTTAGATGGTGTAGGAAGCTGTTGCCAAAAAAAGTTGTAACGTTCATCACCTCCTCTTTTGGAGGCAGAAGCCCAAAAGCTGCTCCCAATGCTAACCTCCAGTTTGAAAACTCTAATTAGCTGAGAACTGTCTCTTGGCTTCTAACCAAATTAAGCTCACGTGAAAAAGATGATGGTTGGTAAGCTTACCGGGGGGTACAGAATAAGATTATTTATAATTGTCAAACGAATTTCCTCTAACAACTTTGGCTCTTCCACTTTTCTGCCGGTATCACTGCAAACAAATTTCCACCAGCATACCCAATGAATTAATACAGAAGCTAGTTAAAAGCCTGATCCACTTAGTAATTAATTTTTAAAAATGTAGATATTGTCACAGTAATTCTTAAAATTAGAAAAATGTCAACTAAATTTCTGAAATTGAAATTTATTAGTCATATCAGGTCTTGCTGTTAGTTCCATTATGGACTATAACAATAGTAATAGTAAGTTATAAAAAGTGATTGCCAATATTGCTATATTGGAGCCTTGGTCCCTTTTGTAGCCTAGGCTTTTAAAGCTGTCATATCCACTAGGTAGTTTTGTTATATTCTTTTCTCTTTGTGAAACGTGATTGCTATATTGGACCCTATGGATTTATCTACCAGATGCATTGTTAGAAATCAGAACTGCTTTTTTGCATTCAATGTATGTAACTAAGACTTGAATGAATTCCATTACTTTGACATGTATCTTAACTCTGAGCTAGCTTATATACTTGTCTCACTTATGGTGTGTGTGACCATGTCCACCAGTGCCATTGTTCTTGTAGGGTGGAAAAGATTGATCGGGTCTTGGGTCAATTTGTTTTCTCACCAAGTTAATTATGAGTCAATTTGGATAAACTTCGTTGTAAATATTTATAGAATAAAAAAAAGAATTAAGGAAGTAAAATGAATCAAACTTATCTCATAAGTTAAAATCAAGTTTCTTTAACTTGGCACTTGGTATCATTTCTCTTTCTTAGAATGGTGAAAACATTAACTTCAATTATTATTTTGGATTTTGAAATATGAAATTAAATAATGTTAGTTATATTTATAATATATATATAATTTTAATTTTTTTAATATATATCAGGTTAAATCGAGTCAATTACTGACTCACCGGTTGATCCACTGATCCACTATTTCGATCGGATCAATAATCCGACTCAGTTTTATAACATTGCTATAGAAGCTTTGAAAGAATCAATAGCTGGCATTTCTCGTTATTTTATTGAAAGGAATAAAATAATTCTGGTACCCTTGTTTCTCTTGTAAAGGTCATTCTGTGATAAAAAAATAGTTCTAGGTTTACCTCTGTGTTGAGGCTGCCAAATGCAACAACTTAGAACATTACATCAGTCTAACTTTGACCTGACGAGTGCATATTTGGTAGAAGTTTGACCCACCCAAAGGGATAATCGGAGACTCATTAAACTTGATTTTGTTTCATGCAAGTTTTTGTCATGTTTGAATGAAAGCATTAATGGCATTTGAACACTTCTTAAAAGCAAACAAATAATGTTAATTTAAATTAGTTTATTGATGATTTATACGCAATAGATTTTAGCCAATAAACATTCATCTTAATTATGTTAATAAAATGAAATTTAAGAATAAAATAAATAATATCATACTCAAACTGAAGAATGTCTCCCTTGACTAAGGGTGTTCGGAGATTGGTTAAGATCGATTTTGACCACATTTAGGATCCAACCCAATCAAATTCAATCGGTTCGATTCAGTTTTCAAAAAAAAAAAAAAAATTGAAACCCAACCTGTTCATGAACGGTTCGGTTCGGACCAACGAGTTACCCATTTATTTATTTTTTCTTAGAACTGTTATATCATGATTCTTTCAAATATCCAATACAATTAAAACAATATTATCAAATGTATGAAAATAGTAAAAATTATTTATTTAATACCATCAACATAATGTTCTAAAATATACTTATAATATAAATTAAAACAAAAGATTCTTGAACAAGATTTACTATAATAGTCTGAATCACAACTATTTCTTACAAATTAATTTTTTGTAATAAGTTTTAATATAACCAAAAATTCGAGGCAACACTCAACAATGAAGGTTATTTCTTTTCTTCCCATCCATGTTTCCATCAAAATCCCAATGAATACAAAGCAGAAAAATCACGAGAAGTTAAAGAGTTTCGGAAAAGAAAAAGAAAGCACGGAGGAAACCTGATGCTTGATCGATCTGATGAGATGAGATGAAAGAGAACAGAGAAGGAGCTGGTGCAAAACCGCAGAGAAGGAGATGAGAGATAACAAAAGCAGCTGAAGCGTAGAGAAGGAGATGAGATGCGATAGAACACATAAGTGCAAAAGAAAAAGAAACCTAAACTCATGACATTTATAATACCACACATTCACAACAAAGATGAGACGAGATGAGATGATTATGAGCTGACCCTTTATTTGGCGTAGACATTTACATTACAACACCTTTTTTTATTGTCAATTTTTTTTTGTTTTTAAATTTTATATATATATCAACATCAACAACACCTTTAACCCAAATTAATTGGGGTCGGTGGTAGATGAACCCAATGATAAATCGAAAATAAAGCAAAAGAGAGAAACAGAGTTAAAATAAAAGAATGGTGAGAGGAGAAGAGAAAAGAAGAAGAAAAGAATTAAAACAGGGAACAACTGGAACATAGAACTACTAAAGGGTTTAACCCTCCATC
>PYAF01003172.1:1123469-1136604 GCA_007407185.1 Glycine tomentella | reverse complement strand
CAACCCACTTAGTTTCTTGCAAGCAAGCAACATTCACTTTCCTTCTGGCAAAAACATCTGCTAACTCCCTCAGTTTACCCGTTAATGTTCCTATGTTCCAGCTTCCCAATTTCATTCTAAACCCCTGGGTTGTGTTTGCCCGCCACGCTCGCCCATCTGCGTGTTGGGACCCTTGCCTTTTTGTCACCAAATCCGGGTGAAGACCTGGCGCCTTGCCTTTCGGCATGGACCCTAGCATCTTTTTCACTACATCCCGGGGTCGATATAGCGCCTTGCCTTGTGGCGAGGACCCTAGCTCTTTTTTCGATACATCCGGGGTCCGATGTAACGCGTCGCTATGAAGGGAACGCCCCAACGAAATATCATAAAGGTTCATCACATAAAAATAGCTAACTTTTTATGGCCGGTTCGCAACTCCTGACGCCAACCCTCCTCCTTTATCCTGGCTTGGGACAGGCCATGCATGCATACACACATAGGCGGAGTTAAATTTTATATATATATATATATATAATAAAATTTATATTTTTATTATGGATTTACGAATCGAGTCAATGGATCTATAAATCTAAACTCGTGATGCAACTCGTACATGAACGATTTTGATCGGTTCAGTTCGGTTTTGACCCAAATACATAAATGATCTAATACAAACTGTTTGAATTAGTCCAGATCGATTTGGGTTCACGAGTGACCCATACTTGTGAACACCCATACCCTTAACGTTAATAGTCAATAAACATTCATGCAAGTTATTAGTTAAATTGGGTAAATTGTTATATATTAAAAAAAAATAAAAAATTATAACTTATATTATACTAAAAAAATATAAAAAATAATCATATTCTACTTTAAAAATTCCAATATATATTGACAATAAGAATATACGTGAATTTAGAAGCTTTTGTTTTTAAAAAAGTATGAAACTAGTAAAATATATTTTTTATTGAAAAGTTTTTAAAGTTTAATATTCAGAAATAAAAGAATTCGTATAATCAATAGTACAGCCATATTTTTTGTTTTATAGTTACGTAACTACAAGATATAAAAATTACGTGATTAGATAACCTTAAGAAAAAGAAGAGTCCAAATAAATAATAAATAAATAAAATAAGCTAAGCTGCCTTCTCTGGGCTGCCCTTGGGTCATGAAACGGCCCATTTGTGAATAGCAAAAACCTTCAAAACCGGTTTGTTCATGAAATAGCCTCACAGCCGTTCGTTGATCAGTCACTACCGCAAGCACATTATTAGAGTGGGTTCGTTCTTCCTCTTTCGATTTCATCATCTTCTTCTCATTCTCTGTTAATTCGTGTGTTACATCTTAAAAAACAATATAAAGAAGGGCGTACTTTTGTTGGGAGTACTGAGCAGAGAAGAGAAAGATGATCATCCCCGTTCGTTGTTTTACCTGTGGAAAGGTTCCCTCTCTTTCTTCCTCTTTTCACTCTATTTCGTGCTGAATTAAAAATAAATAAATTTGGGCCTCTTTTACGCTTTTAGGTTTAGTATTTGGCTGAATTAATGCTCAATTTCATTCCTTTTCTGCAATTTAGGTCATTGGCAATAAATGGGACACCTATTTGGACCTTCTCCAGGCAGATTACAGTGAAGGGTTCGTACCCTAACTCCTTTTTTTTTTTTTTTCAATTTTTATGAGATATAGGGGGTACTGTTGTGTGTTTAGTTGATTCCTTAAGATTAGTTTTAGTATCGTGTATGAACATAATGATGAATTGCAGAGATGCACTGGATGCATTGGGATTGGTTCGATATTGTTGTAGGCGCATGCTTATGACCCATGTTGATCTCATTGAGAAGTTGCTCAATTACAACAGTAATTTCTGTTCCCTCCTCTATTTTTCTTTTTCTCTGTGTGAATTTTCTAATATCATTATGTCTTTACTAATCATACTTTTGATTGCAGCTCTGGACAAGTCTGACCCCAATTAAGAAGGCTTAAGGACTAACAGATGATGTTTCAGTTGCATTCCATGCCCTATGGCAATGTATCGATTTTTGTTTTCTTTTTTGAATTGCATTTTTACAAGCAGTTCATGTTTGTGTGCTGGTTCAGATCAAGTATGTTTCTTATCGGTTCTTTAGAGGAGCTATGACAAGACACAGTTTATGTTAATATCTCATACAATGGTATGATATGACAGACAAAACTTTAGAAGGATGTGACTGGTATTTTTAAAATTCCAATTGTTTAAGAATGTCGAAATCGATACAATGCATGTCCTTATATTTTATATTAGGAATATTGCTACTTGACTTACTCTGCATGTTGTAGTTTAACCTGTATATATAATGCATATAATTTGGGTATGAGTTATGTTAAAGAGTTAACCTTGAAAATTTCAACCCCAAATGTTCATAGAGTTTCGAACTGGCTCTTAACAGCTGGAACACTAACACCATTGATCTATTATCTATTACTATCAGTGGCGCATCCAGGAATTTAAGTTTATGTCCGCACTTTTAGTGGTGGGGTTCGGAGGCAGCGCTTCCGAAATTTTTTTTTTTTGTAAAAAAAATTAAAATAAACGCTTTATGTACAAGGTTATAAACCCGCTCAAAATATAGTTGTTTTTATAACAAGATGTAAGTAATAGTTTGATCAAATATTAAGCTTTCAAATTTTACCAATCATCCAAAACAAATATGAGAATATACTTCAGTACATCCATACATCATTATTCTATTTATAATGTTGAATAAAAAAGTTAACATTACCTGTACAGAAGGCGAAAAAAATCACAATTAAGGCCCTTATCTCTAGAATATTAACTTGGTTGAGAATGTTAAACCTGATATCAATTGGAAGATATAAAAGTCATTCCCCAATTAAACTCAACTAGCGAGCAAAAGGTATGAAGCTAAAAAAGTAAAGCAACACAATAAAACAAAGTGTAGAAAATACCGTGATTACAAAAGCATTCTTCGATTCTTCATTCCTTGAAAATATTGCATTATATCTTCATCATCAATCTTATCAAATGTATCACGTTCAACATAAGTTAGCATGCAGGCATTAAACCAATCATCACTCATTCGATTGCGACTTATTCTTAACAAAAGTCATTGCAGAAAAAACTCGTTCAACACTAGCCATTGCTACCGGTAGAACGAGTGCCAGCTTTATCAACAAATAAACCAATGGATAAACAATATCTTTTCTTTTCTCAACCATCTTCAAAGCAAGGTCAGAAAGTCGTTTCAAATTGACAAAATCAGAATCAGCTCTTACATCAACAATAAAATTACTGAGACTTGAAGAAAGAAAAGGAATATCTGCATGCTCATCAAACTCCATAGGATAAAATCTAGCAAACTCAATCAACTTTTCTTTGTTAAAAGTAGCAAATGACTCACGAGGATCAAGACAACTCAAACACTCAAGCAACTTGATATTGACATTATCAAATCGATCACTCATCTCTTGAACCTGAGTATCTATCACTGTATTAAATAACTCCACTTTAAAGTAGTGCAAGAATGTGAATGATTCCAATCTCCGTCTTGATCTCCCTTTAGGACAATAAACATCCTCCATATTCGGAATGTCAATATCATATTTATTGGCAAAAATATTTGTTTTTTGAAGCAATTTATCAAAGCCACTATCTCTCACCTCTTGTAAACGAGACTTGACTACGTTCACTAAACCAATTGCATTTAAAAGGTCTTGATCTTTTCTTTGTAGTGCTTGCGACAACTCATAAGAAATCCCTAAGATAAGGTGCATAAGATGCAACAAGAATGCAAACTCAAAATCCTCCATGGCATACAAAATGTAACCTGCATTAGTTCTTGCAGCATCATTCTTAGGGTCGTCTTCAATAATTTTCATTAAGGAAATTATTGGAGAAAATAATGAGATAACACTTGTAACTGTACCAAAATGGGAACCCCAACGAGTGTCTCCAGGTCGCTTTAAGTTTGTCTCTTGATTTAAACCTCTTCCAGTTGGTAATTCACCGCAAGCAATTCTTTCAACAATCTGCTCATATTGTTTCATTTGAAGAATTTCCTTCCGCTTGCATGAACCCCCCACGACCGTTGCCATCTTTTGAAGCATGTCAAAAAATTCTTGAATCTTTTTGTGATGTTTTGCAACCTTCACAAGTGCCAACTGTAACTGATGAGCAAAACAATGAATGTATAATGCATATTTGTTCTCTGCCAAAATCAAACTCTTAAGCCCTTTGAATTCACCTCGCATATTACTAGCACCATCATAGCCTTGACCGCGACATTTAGACAAACTTAAACCAAGTTTAGAAAATAGCCCATCAATTGCTTCTTTTAGTGATTGTGCAGTAGTATTTGAAACATGAATTATGCCAATAAAACATTCAACAATAGACCCTTTTTTGTTCACATATCGAAGTACAACTGCCATTTTTTCTTTAATTGCAACATCACGGGCTTCATCAACTAGCAAGGAAAAATAATCATCCCCAAGATCACTAATTATTTCTTTAACAGTCAAATCAGCACAAGCTTGAGCAATATCTTTCTGAATTTTTGGTGAAGTCAATTTGTGATTATCGGGGGCATTTTCCAAGACCACATCACTCATCTCTTTATTTGGCTTAGTATAAACCTTTAGAGTTTCAAGAAACAAACCTTGTTGATTTGAACTTTCAGATTCATCATGTCCCCGAAAAGGCTGACCATTTCGTAGTAGGTATCTAACACAATCTAAAGAAGCTTTCAGTCGAATACGGTAATCAATTCTTTATTGTTCAGTGATATTTGAAAAGGCAATATCAATATGTTGTTTTTGCTTCATCAAATCTTGACCAGCTTGATAACATCTATTATGAACACTCATATACTCCCCAACATGAACTTTGATTCTATCTTTCTTCTGCCAATTTTTGAACCCTGTACTGACAAATGTTGTCTTCATCGAACCACTGCCTCCAACCTCCATATCAAATAGATAACAATACAAGCAAAAACATGCATCTTGTGATACATTGTACTCTAACCAAGAACCAAATTATTCATACCACTTAGGATTAAATCTACGCATTTTTCCAAACATTTCCGTTTGAGGGAATGGTTTCAGAATTGGTTGAGTTGGCCCCTTGAGCAAATAAGCTCTCCGAATATTCTCTCTCTCTATCAGATTTGATGTCATTGAATAAATTGAAGGTCTTTTTCCCGGATCCGCTTCAAGATTTTCTATATTAAATTTTGCTTGAGATGGTGGTTCAAAACTTTGAAATTGAGATGCAGATGGTGGTACACTTTGTCCTTGAGATTGAAGAGAATTTTCCACAATTGAAGCATTTTGTCTTTGTGGTTGATAGGATTCAATTTCTGTATTTGTGCCTTTTTGACGTTTGAAATAAGATTGTATCCCTGACAAATAAAAAAGTAAATATCAATCATATATTGTAACTATTTATGCTATTAAAACAGTTATAACAAATAAATTAGTATAGAAAGTTACCTTTCATTGAGACTTGTTAAATTATAATGAACCCACAATTGGATCCCAACGATTGCAAATTCTCAGCTGCATGGATGCACGAGGAAAAGAGGATTAAAAATTTATGCACAACATATTGTGCTATTTAAAAATTCTGAGTAGAAAGTTGTCACATGATCCCAAACTTTCATCTATAGAGCAAGTTAGTGGTTCATGTGATTGGCTTATAGTTACATATTCAAAGTTTAGAAAGGAAAAAAATTACTAAAATTTAATGAGTCAGCTAAACACCCATCTAAATGAATAAATGTAATGTTCATCGCAAGCTATTAGATAAATGATATGCTTCTAGATCCAGACATGAATTCTTAAATTACTATAATTATAAAAACAAAATATATGAATAACGCATCTGAGAGTAGTTTTCTTGTAGTTATATGCATACCATATTACCATTTACTACCCATACCGCTATTTATTAAAGTTAGGTGTGGGAGTTACTTATCACTATTCACTTCAAACAATACTTTCCTTTGGCACTTAGGACCAAAGCATATAAAGCAAACGTAATGCACATCATAAAGCCCCGAGATAGCAATCAATTAAAGGAAGTAAGGAAACAATAAAAAAAAAGATTTAAAAAAGAAGAAGAAGATTCAAACCAATTAAAGGAAGTGAGGAAACAATAAAAAAAAAGATTTAGAAAAGAAGATTCAAACGGACTTCTAAGGGTAACATGGTTATCTACCCAGCATAATGTTCTGCAATTGAGTATTGACTCTTTAATCTTATGCTTGGGAAAGTACAAAGTTACATAAGAAGAAAAGGCACAAAAGCAAGAATAATTGATTTTCCTCTTGTAGCAAATAAAACAAAAAATTCTACCTTTTAATTTTTTAAGAAATAGTTTAGCCATTTTTCTTTTTTATCCTTAGTCTCTACTCTTGTTTTCAGAATCTACTTATCATTAAATTATGCCCAATGTACTAAGTAACAAATTGAAAGACAAATAATTAGACAGAAAAGACAAAAAAGAAAGAAAGAAAGAATTGGGAAATCTCTAATCTATTCAACATTTTCAGCAGGCATTATCTTCTTGTTTCTATTAACATGCTCAACAAATATTCTCAGCAAATTCTGATTTGTTAAATTATATTAAACAAATTTAAAACCATTCTCTTCTTCATCTTCATTAATAACAAAAATTGCTAGATTAATAATGAAAACAAAGATGATGAAACGAAACAGAGAGGGGGAATTGGAGTGAAACCTGAATGGAGGATGGAGCTTAACAAGAGTGACAATGAAACATTTCTCTTCTTCGCTTCTTCTTCCCCACCGAAAAAGGAGAAAATAAAATAAATAATTGGACAACTGGAAACAATTAGAGAACAAAATTGGAGAGCAGAATAATACCAAAGGATTCTCGCGCTTCGACGGTTAGCAGATAAAGGTGAACGTGTTTTTGATTTTTAAAGTTTTAAAACAGAAAAAAAAAGCAATTTTTTAATGACCGCACGTGCGGACATATGCCCACACGTGGGTCCGCCTCTGATTACTATAATATATAATTTCTTACAATGTTGTTAAATGGCGGTGTCATGGCCGCCATGGCATGGCAAATGTTTTGCCAACCGCCATAGGGAATGACATGTTTATATGGCAAAATTTTAGCCTGTTCCCATATTCTGCCACACACCATTGATAACACTGATTTCTGAAGCCTAAAATGTCATGTGACATGCAAACAAGTTAATTGGCACGTAAAAATTCACGGTTATTCCCCCCTTTTGGTTTGTTGACCTTTCGTGTTTTATACTAATTTTTCCCAATTAAAATACCATCTTCACATTCTTGGAAATGTCAGTAACACATTCTTATTTATATATTTTTATTGGGTGAAATGTATTCACTTTCGTTATATTTGGGTTGTATTCTCAAATTATTAGGATTAGATAATTTCAACCAACAACAAAACGTGTTGAAAAGAGTTTGTTGTTAATACTTTTCTATATGGAGCTGAATGTTGATCAATACGTAGGTAACATAAATATAAAATAGGTGTAGTAGAAATGAGGATCTTAATGTGGATGTGTGGTTATATGAAGATGGATAAGGTAAAAAAATGAAGATATTAGACGAAAGGTAGTAGTAGTATCGGTGAGTGAAAAAATGAGAGAGTATAAATTGAGGTAGTTTGAGCACGTAATGAGACAGTCCTTGGATGTTCCGTAAGAATAAGAGTCTGTTACCAAAAACTCGACACAAAGAGAGGTCTGGTAGATCGAAACTTACATAGAGAAAGGTAATTAAACAAGACTTAATAGAGTGAGATATAGATTGACGGAAGGTGTGTCTTAGGATGAAATGGAGAAAAATTATAAGTTTGATGGAGTTTTAGACCCGTCATTTCTATGTTCCATATTGTTGGGTGTGATAGTCAGAGTGCTATATTTATGGCTAAAAACCCAAGATACCATGCGAGAACCAAACACATAAGCGTCCAATATCATTTAATCAGAGAAAAGACTGAAGACAAGGTAGTAATGCTAAGGAAGTTTGACACAAAGGAGAATGATGCTGATTTTCTGACCAAGCCAGTGGTTTCAGAGAAGTTTGAATGGTGTACAGTTACATTGAGATTGAAGAAGCAAGCAAAGCATTCGCCAAGTGGGAGAATGTTGGGTATGACTCATACTGTGCATTCAGAAGATATGCACGGAGGCCCTACTTCCCGGTGAGCGGGAGGGGGACTGCCCCCAGAACTTTTTTCGAGGCCTATTACTGTTGTTGGCCTTGTGTTTTGTTATTTGTAAGGGTTTCTAAGCCTATATATTTTCTTGTAATCTGAGTGCAATTGTACGAGTGTGTGAGGAAATATAATGAATAGCTGGACATAGTCCACATTAAGTAAATCAGGGTACATTCTGTGTGTTGTTTTCTTCTTCCTTTTTTTTTTCTCTTTCTCTCATCTAGATTATTGTGTGATTGCTTGGTACCCAACACAGACAATCCCTTTGTAGTTATTTTTCTCTTCATTTTTTCCTCCTTTCACTTCTCTTTTCTTTTATCTTATTTTCTTTTCTTTTGTTTTTTTTCTCTCTTTTTCTTCCTTTTTTTTCAACTTCCTCATATCTATCATTGGATTCATCTATCATCGACCCTAATTAACTTGAGTTAAAGATACCGTTGTTGATGTTGATGTTGACTCTTCTATTATTAGAAATCTATAATTGGTCCTTTTAATTCTTATTTGTCACTGCTCATATTAATTTTCATTTCTTTTCTTAGTTCAATCTTGCCATGTGCGAATTCATCTTTCTATCTAATAAAGAAATCTGTGATAAGAATTTTCAATTTGCTGTGTATTTAACAAAAAAAAAAATAGCTCTTTTTTTAATAAAAAAATATAGTGTTTGAGAACCTATTTGCATCAAGCAATTTCAACTTTCCAAATCATAAAAATGAGAAACAAGAATTTGTAGCTTTTCGGTCGGACGATTGGGGGTTTGCAATTGAAAACTAAATACACTAAATAGTCATGATAACCCTATTTCTCTTTTTGGCTCCTTACATCCTCTTATTCTCGCAAAATTAGCTTTTAATTCTATTTTCTAATGTCATCAATTTTCAATTTTTCTTTATTCTTATTATTTTTGGGCTATAATTGATATTTCTCATTAATAAATAATTATAAAATTTCGAAATTTGTGACAGGGTAATGTGTGGATTTTTATCTAGTCAGTTAAAGATGGATCAGAGGTTATTGCTAGGTTAAGCATTTGTCTCTGGCCAGAATGATGATTGTTTCAAGGATTGACTTGTAATTCTGTAAAAAAAAGGGGGGTGGGGGGGATTGACTTGTAATATTTTTAGCTCCAAGGATGTTGTTGGTCGTTTGTGTATTACTAGTACGTGTCTAGCGACTACAGATCAAGATCATCTTAGATTGAACCTGATTTCGAGGGAATTGAAAACATAAGAAAATCGGATTCTATAGTAATATGATAAAATCAACTAACGCAAATCAGCTAACAACAGTCTTTGAAGTTTCAATTACGAGGCTAACATTTTTTATACGTTGAGTTTCCGTTCCAATAAATGTGATGCATGTTTATCTATCACGACAATATGTAGCCATCATCTGTTACTTTGCCCTTAATAACATGCACAGAGTTTGAGAATTAACATCAAGCAACACTTAACAAATGAACATTTATGAGAACCAAAAACATAAAAACAAAAGAAAAAAAACATTTGTGGTCCTGAAGACTAGTTAATGGAACTGGTATGCTGTAAAATAAAGGTGTCAGATAAAAGTATCAATGTAAAGCAAGTCTCAAATTGTCAGCTCTCAAGTCTCAACCCTACTTAATTCGTTTTCATTACCGAGAGCATCTTTTCTTAATTAGGAAAACTATTTAGAGGCAACCATAAAGACAGAAAATAAGCTTGTTATGTCACATAAGCTGAGCTTTCTTCATTCAAACTGTGTCCTTTCCAAGATGGAATTTCTTGGGACCTTTCTTCCACGGAATCCTTGACCTTCTTCATTGACCTGAAAGTTTCACACATGAAGTGACACACTCATTACAAGGGTGAATTACTATAGTAAGAAGAGTAGGCTTAAAGTATGAGAAGTACATCTACATTACTCTAGAAAAGTTGACACAAATGAAGGACAGTGCCAGGAAATTGACTAGCTACAGACATTACATTACGAAAATACCAAGATTGCAATTGTGTTAGTATTACCGTGTTGTCTTATTTACTTTTAGTGTCATTGCTACTTTAGGTCCTCTTTGTCAAATTTCATCTTGTCTCATATTCTAGCGGTTAGTAAATCTTTAATGGGAGCTCTACATATTTTGAGAACACCATGCTAATCAACATCAAATACTGATTATAATTTTTTGAGAATCTACAGTAATTTCTAATAATGGTTTAATGTCTCAATGTCACTTTGATTGGCAATCACCATACGGATAAGTCGTGGCTATTGAATGAATGGAGCCTACTTCTCTTTTTCCTGTGATATAAAGAAAGGGACATGCAATACTTAAGATAGATGCACACAGTGGCAAACCAAAGAATCTCCTACTAATAACAAGTCTTAATCAGCTCAAGTAATTTGTTGTGTTATAAGAGAAACTTCTGTCTTAAATGAAGAAATTGCTGAATTCTTCAATAATTATGCTTTAACCTCAGCATCAGGAGGGTCCACTTGTGAGTCAAGATCCACAAGTTGATCTGTCTGGCTACAGCTTTCTTCATCTCCTTTGCCCCATTGAGTTTGGGGAAAATTGGCCCACTGAAAATGACAAATATTTTTAAGATAAAACTTAAGAAAAGTACCCTTCTTCTCTTCCCAATATTTTCACCAATCTTATGAAGACTGCCAAATTTGCAAATGAGTTGAACTAATAAGCAGCTTAAAAAATTGGACCTTACATTTTTTGCAGCTGTACTAAAAGCTTCCTTGTGGGCCATGTCAGGGTTTTCAGCCTTTAGCCTTTTAATCTCCTCCCTGCATTAAACTAGTAATCACATTAGAATTCAAAGTTTGAAGTTTAACCAGTTCTATACATCTTTGTTTATTGAATCATTACTTGATGAAGCAGTTATAAGCTGATGGTGTTCGTTGTCTCTTGTCCGGCGCTGTATACAATCCATGCATCAAAAAACAAATTTATGAGGAAGCTGTATGAGTGCACAAAACTTTCTTCAAACTCAATAACTCATCTCATTATTAAAGTAACTATTGCCTTACATACGTTTATTCACAACATGATGACTCATTGGAATTAGATCCTCTTCCTCACAATCAGAATAGGTCATCATGGATGCACTATGGCTGTTCAAAGTCTTGTTAGCATCTTCTTCTGGACTACTTTCTTTTGGCTGGAGAGTGGAGACAGTCACAAATGCATTTTGAGATAAAATTCCAAAGGAAATAAAGATAGAAATTGAAAGGTAATAACCTATCACCTCAAGATGACTAAGAGATGCTAAGAGGTGGAAAGGGATAAAAGAAGCTTTCAACATATTAACAGAGAAGAGGCTTGTGCAGTGCCCGCATCTTACTGTCACCACCATTGACAAACTGCTGCATGGGACACTTACCTGCATCTCACAGATGAATTGAAAACAGAAAAATGAAATACAGAAAGTTGAATTAAAAAATAGAAACCACATGAACTCAACAAATGCAGTTAGAAAATATAACCACGTAAACTCTGGAAGTGCAGTTAAACCGACCAAAGAGTTCATTACCATTAAAATAGTGCTACAGAATCCACATTGTATGTAGCATATCTGTTCAGGAAGATCAAAAAGATGGTTCAGTGTTGACATTGGTGTCTATCTGTCTGAATTTGTGAGAGTGTGTGTTATAGTGGAAGAGAAATAAGAGATAGAGAGATGAAGGTATAGCTCTTTTGACACTAGGAGGCATTTATAGTTGAAGATGGACACTCATAATCAATCATCATCTTACTTTAATGATTTGTGGAATGGGATGCTTAAGGTGGTTTTCATTGCCGGATAGCACTCCAACATTGACGTTAAGGATGGGGAGAGTTTAATTTTTTTTCAAGTCTTGTGTAGGGTGTCAAATTACAGCCATACCCTTAAGAAGAGGGTTTATGATACTTTTACCTATTTGCATGAACATTAGTTATCACTGGCAAACTTCTCCATAGGGTTGCAGTGGCCCAAAGTTCTATGGTGCTTTGAAGAATGACAAAAGTACTTGTTTGTTTCAAGTGTTGTTTTCTCGTTTATTGACACTGCTACCTCTCTCTGTCCAAGATGAAAATGAAAGTGCAGAAAAAATTTCCATTGTGGAAGGAAGGGGAAGTTTCCACAAAGGCACATAGAGAAGGTAATAAGGCATCTTAGGATTTGTCTTTCCTGAATGACAGCAAAAGAAATTGACCAATGAAAGAGGGTGCTCCCCTCTTTCTGTGCTTTCTTGGCATGTGTCACTTCCCATCTATTTTTGTTTCACTTTGAGCTAAGATTCTGTATTAACCACGTATTGATTTCATTCAAACTTTTCCTGCTGTTTCTTTAACTCCCTTCCATGTGATAGCACATGAGTTGAACTTAGAGTTTCCTAGAATCTAGGGTCAACAGTCATTCAACAAAATGAAACACTAGTACAAATATGGTTATAAATTGCAGTCACAGTTGCAGTTTCATTACATTTTTCGATATTGTAGACGATTGTAGACAAATGTGATCACAATTGCAGTTACATTACATTTTTAGAACTTTTACAAATATACTAATATGTTCCTGGAAATATCAATGCACTTTGGAAGTGCAAGGTCAAAACTAATTATCAGGATATTGACAAAGATCTTTTGGTAAATAGGAGATTGACAAAGAATTGGTTCAACATATCTCAAAATGGATTAGATTTTGTTTCATGAATATCAATGTATTATTAACTAGGGGGAGTTTTAATAAGAAAATTGCCCTTACAACGTTATTGCAGACAACTAACTTTAGTAAACCTATTCCTGTAGGCCTAGTCTTACTATGTGAGGTGACAAGGACTAGTTTTTTCCACAAAGAACCGACTTTTTGAAAATCTTTACATGTTGTGATCAATGGCCATGTTCTACAAGCAAAATGAACGGAAGCTGTGTGGTAGGTAGGAAGAATGAAGATATACTTCTCT
>PYAF01003172.1:1068419-1116735 GCA_007407185.1 Glycine tomentella | reverse complement strand
TAGAATATTCAAGAGGCCTTAAAAGATCAAGATAAAGACGAGGGAGCCGACTTGAGATTTTAGCATTATAACCAAAAAGAATAGCTTTCGGATCTCTATTTTTTATTATCGTCAAATAAAATTAGAATCATAGGATTAAATAAAGAAATTTCAAACTTTCTATTAGACATATCTGTTTTCGTTACAAGCAGTATTTGGGGGTATTTTTGTTTGAGCCGTACGAGATGAAATTCTCATATACGGTTCTCAGGGGGGGTTCGTTGGTTTACCTATCTCAATAAAGTCTATGATTGGTTCGAAGAACGTCTTGAAATTCAGGCGATTGCCGATGATATAACCAGTAAATATGTTCTGCCTCATGTGAATATATTTTATTGTTTAGGAGGAATTACACTTACTTGTTTTTTAGTCCAAGTAGCAACGAGATTTGCTATGACTTTTTATTATCGTCCGACCGTTACTGAAGCTTTTGCTTCTGTTCAATATATAATGACTGAAGCTAACTTTGGTTGGTTAATCCGATCCGTTCATCGATGGTCGGCAAGTATGATGGTCTTAATGATGATCCTACACGTATTTCGTGTGTATCTCACAGGTGGTTTTAAAAAACCTCGCGAATTTCTTAGCATCAATGCTTTCAGTAATAGAGCGCTCCCACTTCTATATGTAATTCAAATTTGGATTTTCCAGAGTGGAAGTGGGTTTCTCCATCCTTAGCGCAAGGTCTAGATCCATGCAATCAAGAACAATTTCCACATTCTCTTTCCAAATTTAAAGTTCATCCCGTTCAACATAGAAATCATGTTCACTTGAGCAACATAATTAACAGTAGCAGAAACTGTATAGAGAACAAATAAGACAACATATTTAACATTCATGTGATACCAAATGCATATTTAAAATAAAATGCACATACATGACATTAACAAACAATCCAAATCAACGTGGGTCCATTTACAAACACATAACACAACATTAACATTTGATCTTTGGACCAAAAATATCAATTTGTAAGTGGTACTCTCAACGTAGTAATCAAACATTAACAATAAATCCTATCAAGTTATAATCTTCCTTTGGGTCGACTAATGCTTATGTGACAATCTTTATAATCGTCACCTATTTTATCACCACAAGTATATATATTATTTGGTTAAATAATAATCTTCCTTTGAACCGATGATTACTCGCATAAATAACAAATATACTCATTTTTATACTTCACAATAAGGTATTATCCACAACAAAGGTTACTTTGGCAACAATATTGTTTCAACTAATTTATTATGAAATACAAGACAATTAAAATCAATAATAATTAAATAAAACAAACATAAACCAAAGGCTTATTTTATTTAATTAAATGTCTGAGTTCCTTAATTTTATTGTTCTTAATTTTCTGAATTGGATTATAATAAATTATTAAAACTTTATCATAATGGATTGAACGCCATTTCTGATAACAAATTATTATTTAATTGCTGATAATAATAATTTTCAAATATAAACAAAAAAATCTAGCAAATTGTTTTCTAAGAAAACTCAAGTTCAGATACAATTTAATCATTAACAAATATATATAGTTTTAAACTATATAAAATATAAATGGTAAAAGAAAAAAATAGTATCACATATATATTGTAATCAAAATGCATATGCATTGAAGGCACCTGCACCTTTTTCAAATAAAAGTTTTTTCAATTGTATATAATAATAACCCACAAGATCACGTCAACGTCAAATCACGATTTTAAATATACATAAAGGACAACCCTTGTCCAGCACCTATTTCCATTGCAAATCATCATTCATGGTACATTTACACATAATGTGAACAACCAACAACAAGGATTTCATAAAACCATATTGAAATCGATACAGGCAAGAAACGATGCAAGTCTTATCAAGAAAATTAAATCCAATAATTTCCGATAATTCAATATGATACGACTCTGATATCATTTTTTAGGAAATTTAATTCCTAGTCCTTATGGTGAAAATCATCACTCTATAAAATCCCAGAAGTATTATATTGGACCATAAAAAAATCTTAAACAAATAAAGAGTACATATTTTCATTGCAACAATGATTTATCTTTATTCTTCTAGCATTTAACTTTTCCTTATGAACTTTTATCTTTCTCAGTCAAATCACTCTTTAAAGGGTGTTTTCTCTAGATGGAAAGAAAGAAATCTGAAACTTAATTTGACCTATTGGAGATCATAACCTTATATATAATATTTTTCTTTATTGTTGGCTCAATAAACTCTCATTATACCTAATTGGCCCAACACTGATATTCATCATTTATCTCATATTTACTCAAGAATCTATTTGAACATATTTAGTTAATCACTTTAATTTCTAATAATCAAAAGGATCCCTTTTTAGTCATCTTCCTTTTCATCTTCCCCCTCTTTCTTTGCTTTTACTTGTTTTTTTTTTTCTTTCAACCTCCTTGTATATATTATTGGATTCATTTATCACCGATCCCAATTAATTTAAATTAAAGGTATTGTTGATGATTAACCTATCCTCTACATTTTATATTTTGACCTTTTTGCTTTAAAGATTTAGTCTCAAGGCAGTCCTATTTGTTTTCTGTTCATTCATTACATGCACTCACTCCTACTTTAAATTTGTTTTGTAACGTACTCACCATAATGAGTTTGGCAAACCTCTTTCATGAAAATGGAAAAAATCCTCAGAATAAAATAATTTAATTATACATCTCATGAAAAGTTTGGGGTTCTGATTTCCCAAAAAAACAGCAATATTTTGCTACCAAGAATGCCTTTTATTTTATAGTTCATTATTGCACATAAGGAATGCTTGGAACACATGACACACGGAAGCTTTTACTTTCTAAATGAACCTGAGAAACTAGACTAATTAATGGGGTAAAGCTATGCACCATTTTCATGGCATAAATAACTATAAAGCAAGAGAGTAAATTGAGCATTTTAGCAAACACATCAGATCAGAACCCGAGAAGGGTATCTCATAATTGTGGGGATGTAGTAGTTCAACATCAAGAAAGGGACAAAGTATTTGAAGTCTTGAAATTTGAACTAAAACGGGTGAGTCAAATATCAGATCATTAAGCCTTGTAGTGATACAATGAGGTGTCACTGTTGTCCATTGAAGTCGGATCAAAAGTTTCCATCTACTCCTTATTTTCATTCACAAAGAGATTTAGTTCAATGGTAGTGCAACTGTAATGTTTCTTTATTTTTTGTCTAATTGATGTTAACTTTGCTTTAAATTCTGGGTTAGATTATTATTATTATTATTATTATTATTATTATTATTATTATTATTATTATTATTATTATTATTATTAGACGGTTCAGATTATACGTGGGGATCTGCATCAATAAAAAAATCATACGTGGTAATTAAGCTGTAAATTAAAACTATCCTTCATGGCAAAAGATTTTCACAATTCCCTTCCCCACAAAATTAAGATAATTATGGTTTTAGGTTTTTTAATTTTTTTAAAATTTTTTTAAAAAAATCTTTTAATTTTTTTTAACAATCAAATATTTTTTATAAAAATTAAGAATAAATAGTATAAATACTGAAACAATTTTAAAAATAATGTGATAGTAAAAGAGAATTTTTATTAAAATAAATAATATACTATTAAAAAGGTAAAAAATGAGGGATTTTATTAAAGTGTTAAGATTAAAAAAATATAGAAAAAGAGTTATATGCTATAAATACTTAAGTTACTTCAAGTAACATGAAAAAATGTTTTTAAGTTAGTGAGATAAATTTGTTTACTAAATACTTTTATTTTAGTTAAACAAGCTTTTAAATTACTTAAATAAATTATAAATTAATTAAAATGACTTGTCAAATACACTTATAAATGGTCAAAAACGTCATTAAAAAGACCCTCAATTTCATTCTTTAAAATTAAAATCTATCTATTTTAAAATGAGCGATCGATACAATTTAAAAGATGAAGTACATTTATAAATATTGCTTACAATATTAGATTTAACTATATTTTTTAATCTTTTTGATTTGGATTATATCCATTTTTATCTCCTAACCCTGTTTTAGTCAATTAAGTCTCTCAATTTTTATAATCAAATAAATTTTTGGTTCTCCCATTTTTCTCTCTATCTAATACTCTTTAGTACATTTTTATCAAGTACTTGAGATTTTATGATTGATTTTGGTTATGAAAAGACTTTAAAGGTTTAGAACTCAGAAGTTTATAGAATTTTGATAAACTTTAAACAAATTGTAAAATATCATTTCAGAAGAGAAAATATGAGTTTTTTTTTTATATTTTGAGTCAATTTTTTTTTAATTTATTATTGAGCTTCTACCAAAAGGTTTAAGAGAATTTAATTGACAAAAATTCTGAAGACATTGAGTAGAAAAATGGCACTTTGAGGGGTTTAAATCAAATAATAACAATGAAGAAACTAAATTAGTTTAATTTCAAAAATCAATAATCTTTTTTATTAATAAGTTGAAAAATCAAATTCACACATAATTAAATTAAAAACCAAAAGTATCATTTTTCTATCTAATACTCTCATACAATTTGTGTCCTTAAAAATAGTTGAAATATTAAAATTTCAACTATTTTAAACATGTTCTTAATATAAAAAGTAAATGTATCATTATACATCAGGATTAACCAAATAAAATAGAATAGGTCCATCGAATCTGGTTGGGCCCAAACAAATTTGGCCTAAAAAGAATCAGACCAATTTGGTCTGGTCTGATGTGCCCAACAAGTCAAACAAAGCTCAACAAATATATATTCAAATTCAATCAGGTCTATTATTTTTATTTTTGTCTTTTCAATTTATATAAATCCAAACAAATTGGGTCAATTTGACTAAGCCTAATAAGCCACTAAGCCACAAAAAATACAATCATAAAAAATTTTAACCGACTTAGCGTAACCCATTTTTATGCTTGGCTTGACAGACTAGAGCAACCAACCCATTTTTCCAACTTTAATTGGCATCAAATTGTTCCACTTTCAGTTTTACCAATAATTTTTGGGTTTGAGTCTTGACTATGTCATAATGTTCTTACTTGAATCAAGCAAAATTGTCTTTAATGAAAAATACCTATGATTTATAAAAATAAAAGGTAGTTGAATGTAAAATTCATGGTTAGCTATTTTTGGAACAAAATATGTATCCATAGAACCAATCATTTCAAGCCTAAATAAAGTCCAAGCATATCCTAACAATATCCAAGTTTGAATGCTACTATCAAACCCAAGCAAAGTTTAACACATATATATAGTGCTTGCTATTGATAGTTAGTACTTCTAAATACTTTTTTTTTTTTAAATCTATATTTTGAAGATGATTTATCTAATTAAAATCCTAGAAAATCTATTTTATGTATACCTATCTTTCTATCTCTATACATAAATAGAGAATAGAACACACACAAAATATAAGTTTTGAGTTTAGCTCATAGAGCTTTAATTATAGATTTTTAAGAAATGAATATTGTTCCCTTCAACTCAAAGCACCTTCCTTATGCTTGTGTATATCATGAGTGGTAGGACTTTTGTGAATTTTAAAACAATGGAGGGAATAAAGTAAGGAGAGTAAGAAGAAGATGAAGATGGAATGGGGAAAGAAAAGGGATTTCTACTCTTAAGGGAAAAAATAAGAGGAGAGGGATGAATTTCTAAGTCTTTTTATTTAAAATAAATAAATGAGTTATTTAAAAATATTTGATAGAAATTTACTTAATGACTACATCACATCATGGATATGATGACATAGCAAAATAGTTGAATCTTATTAGAGGTTTGTATGAAAATATTTTACACTATTAATATGTATATAAATTAAGCTCTTACTACATTAAATTAAAAAAGAATGATAATTTTTCATTTAAAATATAAAACATTAATAAAAATAAATGTAAAAAACATTTTTTTAATATATTTATTTTAAAAAGCATTTTACTTTTTCAAAAAACGTTTAAGGAAAATATATTAATTATACACTATACTATACTAAGGCAAGATATACTTTATTTTAGAAAAACAATAATGTATTTAATATATCAATTTAAAAGACATTTTCCCATTTTTGATTTATTTTTAAAAAATGTATTGCACTTTGGTGTTCACAGAAAATAGCGCAAATACAAAGAAAGGGTATACTATAAATTTCGGACAATTTTTTTTTTTTTGAATCAAGCAGGTTTGGTTTCCCTCCGCACTGCTTCAATTGCGTTGCTTACGTGGCATAAAACGATTGGTTGTTTACTTAACAGTAACGTTATAGTAGTCGCAGGCTCGCAGCAGCGAGGAGGTGTTATGACTTATGATTTTGATCCTAATAGACGTTTGGGGTTCAATTTTGCCACTGGCCTTTACTTATTCGATTTCGCTCTTTCTTTTCAATCTTCGTTCTTTCTCTTCGGTTTCGAAAGAGAGGATCATGAAGAAGACGACTCGCCGATCCAAGCAATCGAGCCCAATCCATGCCTCAGCTTCGGACCCGAACGGAAAGCAAATCTACCAAGAGAGGATTCGCGAGCTCGAGGCAGAAAATAAAGCCTATCAGGTTAGTTTTGAATTTTGTCACCTCGTTTCGTAAAATAAAATTGCTGATTTCATAGATATTTATTCATAAGGAGTTGATCGAGTTTAAATTCAGTGTTTGCATTTATTTAGTTTGGTAAATCGTTTGTATTAGAATAGGTTTAGGGTTCTGGATTTTGAAATGGAATCATTTATCAGAAGGGAAGATATTTCCCAAATTTTTTTTAAATATTTGGAGCTTTTTGAAGTTATTGTTCAAATGATTTTTTGACATTTTTTTTTTTTTTTGCACTGATTGAGTATGTTGACGTGAGAAGATTTTAATGAATCAGTTATCATTACTGCATGCATACTGCTGTTATGTTGAGAGGAAGTAGTTGTTGCTTACTTCGGATGCTTTGTGATTTGAAGACGGAGATTGCTGAATTAAGGCAGCAACAACAGGGGAGTGATTCGTCGGCCTCTAAGAATGGAGTTGAAAAGCTTAGAAAAGAGTATCTTCAGAAGCTGAACTTGCTTGAAGTTCAGGTAAACATTTGTTTGTGTCATTAGTAGAATGAAATTGATTATTTTTTTGTTGGTGAGGCCGTGACTTGTTTCAATATCATCCTGTTGCAGATTACTGAATTGAAGACGAAACTGGGTAACCGGTCACAGTTTTCGATCCAAAGGAAAAAAGTCGATGAATCAACTAAGCAATTGCAATTTGAGATTCAAAATTTGAAGGTTCAAAAGGTGACATTACTTGTGTGGAAGAATTCTTTTTCTAAGAGCTGTTTTAATTCTTATCTGTCCCTCTTTTGCGTTGGATATCAAATCAACCTTTGTGTTTACATACAGGTTCAACTGCAATGTAAGATCAAGTTAGAATCTGTGCAATTTCGATTATGCAAGGCCCTACTTGAAAAAGAGGTTCTTCAGGTATATAGTCAGTTACACTCTCTTGTGTCTATGATTTTGAATGATTTATGATTTCATTGATAAAATAATTGTTTTGTTTTTTAAGTGGAAGACTGATGAGGTATATATATGGTAAACTTAGCAATTGTTGTTTACAGATCTAGCTGTTGTATTTAGTATCTCCCTTCCTGCTAGCATTTTTATCTTATGGAATATTTGTTCATGTATCATTAGCTTAAGAAAGAGGGAAGGAGGAATGAAATCAAGACCCAAAGTTTGCTGGCTTCAAATGAGAGGCTTAAAATGGTTGGTTCGTTGTATCTTCCTCAATGCTTTTCATGTCCTTTTATTTATTTTGGTTGTTTCTATCTGCCTGTTTTTCTTACAGTAACCACTGTTCTCTCCATTTCTTTGCATCAGGTATTACAACGGAAGACAGAAGAAGCTTCTGTCACTACTAAGCATCTAAAAGACATGATAGCAGCTCGAAAAGCTATTTCACATAGATCAACTGGTTTAAATACCTGAATACCTGTTTTGTTTGAATCTTTATTTGATTTGTGTTGGTTGCACTACATTTATTGCCCCTTTTTTTGCTGGTTCTCATGTAGGTGCTAGAAGTAGAAATGGTAAACTAATTCAGGTAATTTTAAATCAATTGAAAATTGTTGATTACTTGTGTTAGGAACCAAGAATTGAAATGAGAAAAAAAAGAAAGGATTTTATTGACTAGTAAAAAAAGAAAAGAAAATAGGAGAGAAAACTCTCCTCCAAGGGTTTCCCCTTCACAAAGGATTTCTCCTTTCACAAAGAGCTAATGCTCAATCTACAAATGATAAGACCGCCCTCTCTCCTATCCTTCTTCCTCTATTTATATCTAATAAACCCCTCTAACTAACTAACTCATTAGTAATCTAACTATATGAACTAACTCTCTCTTCTTCTTATATTCTAACAACTTGTAGATTGAATGTTTTGGAATTTGGTGTTATTTAAATTTGACAGCCACTTTTCTAGTTTTCCTGAAGCTTGTTCATGGTCCATCGTTTCTAGGATATCTGTTGAATCATGAATGAGTGCTATATGGTTCATAAATTGTGCTGAATAATGGCACTCTTGCTCATTGATCCTTACAACAGGCATTTTATTAGTTTTCCTGAAGCTTGTTTGTGGGTCCTTTTCTAGGATAATCTGTATTTGATTGAGTGCTATATGTGCTGAATTATGGCACTTATTTCCTTAGGCTGAATCTTGCTCATAGATCCTTTACTATGATGTCTTTATTTGATCCTATCGAGATCGTGCCTTGAGATGCTGCCAAAGTATTTTTAGTTTGAATAAGTCAAATTTGTTATTTTGGTGTTATGGATAAGTTAGTTTCTGATTTTATATTCAAATTTTATCAATAGCATCTCCTAAAAGCAAGGGGCGCTATCTTTTATTCAGTTATCATAATGTATTTAAATATGAGTTTCATTCAATAAAAATATAAGCTCCTGTAGTTCTAAAATACACTTACATTTCCTTTTCTACTACTTTCTTTTCTATGTTTTCTTTCACCTAAAACAAAAACCAACAATTGGTATCTAGAGCCCTTTTCTTACGGGACCTAGAGAATGGAAAGTGAAGCAAGTTTCTCCCATGTTGCTCTTCCAGTCTTTGATGGTGAAGGTTATGATCTATCAGTAGTAAGAATGCAGTCTTATCTAGAGGGATTGGATTTATGGGAAGCTGTGGAAGAGGATTACATTGTTTATCTGCTGCATGAAAATCCCACCATGGCCCAAATTAAAAAATCAAAGGGAAAGAAAAACGAAGAAGGCAAAGACGAGGTCATGTTTATTTGTTGGTGTTTCACAAATGATTCTCACTAGAAGATTAATGAGGGAGGAATCAACAGTCGAAGAAGCTTTAGCAGCTAAGCAGCAAAATGTGACCAAATACAAGAACTTTGATGGATCAAGATCAAGTTCGAAATCAACCAAAGCAAAAGGAAATTGGAAGAAATCTTATCCGCCTTGCCCACACTGTGGAAAGAAAGGTCATCCTCCACTTAGATGCTGGAGAAGACCTGATGCTAAGTGCAGTGAGTGTAGTCAAATGGGGCATGAAGTTGTTATTTGCAGAAACAAGAATCAACCACATGGTGAAGCTGCAAGGGCTACTAATCAAGAGGAGGAGGAGTACTTGTTTGCTGCTACATGTTTCTCTAGCATTGAATTAAGTCAAACTTGGCTTATTGACAGTGATTGTACTAACCACATGACAAACAACAAAGATTTATTCAAGGAACTATGCATATCATGCACATTGAAGGTTCGAGTTGGAGATGGCAAGTGCATCACTGTGAATGGAAAAGGAACTACAACAATCTCAACCAACAGAGGTACAAAGTTAATTTTTGATGTGTTGTATTGTATGTTCCTGAAATTGATCAGAATTTGTTGGGTGTTGGACAACTAGTTGAGAAAGGTTATAAAGTGTTGTTCGAGACAAAAGCTGCTTGATTAAAGACGCCAGTAACAAAGATATTCTCAAAGTAAAAATGAAAGGAAAAAGCTTTGCTTTAAATCCATTGGAGGAGGAGAATATTGTTTTCTAGTAAAAAAGAATAACACTAAATTATGGGACAAGAAGCAAAAAGTTGATGAAGATCAAGCTAGTTCTGAAATAGCAGCTCTCACATCTTGGAATGGTGCTGCTGAAGCAAGGTTGCTAGCAGCAAAGGGACAACAAAAAATCTGCTTTAGAGAAAGTAGCTATCATGCAGAAGCATACAAACAAGAAGACACAATTGAGTGAGAAAGCTGCAAAAATTGAGCATAATGAGAAGTGTTTAAAGTTTCTGACTAAGAACTTGAACGTTGAAAATGTCAAGGTTCAATCACATGAGAAGGAAGCAATAGTATTTCAGCACTGTAAGTCAGCAGGTTGAAGTTCTGAGGAAGTAGATAGGAGTTTGCAGCCTCCAAGTTAAGGAGGAGTGCTGAGATCGTGCCTTGAGATTCCTGCCAAAGTATTATTAGTTTGAATAAGTCAAATTTGTTATTTTGCTGTTATGGATAAGTTAGTTTATGATTTTATATTCAAATTTTATCAATAGTATCTCCTAAAATCAAGGGGCATTATCTTTTATTCAGTTATCTTAATGTATTTAAATATGAGTTTCATTCAATAAAAATATAAGCTCCTGCAGTTCTAAAATACACTCTTATGTTCCCTTTTCTACTACTTTCTTTTCTACGTTTTCTTTCACCTAAAACAAAAACCAACAGATCCACCATTAAGGTTCATAAGTTGTGTTGGAGATTGTATCAACAATGATATTTTGGCCATCCTCTATGTCCTTCATTTTCATATAGATGTGATGCTGTAAACTTGTAATATTTATGGTCTTGTGCAGAATGTTATTTTTATTGTTTGAACTTAACCAGAGGTTGCTTCAATTGAAAATGTATATTTAATGGGTTTGATTACTGTTTTGTAGTAGTGGCATAAAAGAATTTCAGAAATGAAAGGAGAGAAAATCACAAACTTCAGAAATGGAGTTTTGATATTAACTAACTCAACTGAAAACAGTTACATCTCTAGTATTTATACTAGAGTTAGACAACTGTTACAACTAACATGAGTAATTGTCAACTAACCTTAAGTTAGTTTAGTTAACTAACAAAGCTAACCATCACTAGTTAAAAAAACAGAAAAGGAGTAATTCTACTCTTCTACTCTAGTATGGCCTAATTTATATGTTGACCTAACATACTAAAATGTGGCTGGTGCAGGATGCTGAGCAAGAACTTGAAGTGACAACTCAGTTACACAACTTATGTTCTCAATACGAATCCAAAATGGAAAAGTAAGTTTGATGTCATTCTTATCTTCTCTTCTTTGGCTTCTGCTTATGGCCCTTTTCATAGGCCTTTTAAATGTTCAACTCTGTACATTATTTCATTTCATATCTTATTAACTTTCCTCCCTTGAATTTGTTTAGATATAGTAAGGATGAAATGTACTTTTAATCTGGAAGAATTCATTACTAGATACTGTTTGAAAGCTAATAATAATGATATGTACTTGTATGTATGTTTCTTCTAATGTGAAAATGTATCTTTTACTATAATTCATGTTATGGTAGGAATATTTACTTTAGTTTGACTCACTAACAACTGTGAGCAACATTAGCTTTCAGAAGTTGAACTGTGAAAAAAGTTATTTAAGTCCTGAAGGCTAGCATAATTGTGTCAGATTTTACAAGCCTGGAATTGGATCTTATGACACTAATGTTAGCATATATTTTGGTTTGAAATATATATAAAAAAAAAAAAAAAAAAAAAAAAAAAAAAAAACATCGAGTATTATTGACTCTCAGAAACTTGGTTGGAGCTGCCATTTTTTTAATCTTCTATTTTTCTTATATGGCTCCATATTCCTCTATTGTTTTATTTGAGGTATTAGTTTCTTGCCCATTTGATTTTTTGTCCATTTGAAAATTTGAAACTGAAGTTGATTGATGTGGGTGGGGAAGTAACATAAAATTAAGACCCAAGTGAGGGATCAGCATTGTATTCATCCAGTCCAATTTTCCAACTTCCAATCCTTGTGATTTAGGTAGAGGGAGGAGCATCCATTAATAAATGTTCCTATTTCTCTAAGCCAGTCATATAATAATGCATTAATAGTTTTCTGATTATATGATTTGTTAAACAATCTTTTTCATGCCTCATTTTTCCAAGCATGCCAGTATTTATTGAGTGTTTTATTAGTATATGATGGACAGTATCGAACTGAATTTGTTTTAGAGAATTAGAGCATTCAAAACATAAGGATTTTGGATTGATGTTAACAAAACCGTATAATTTGGTTGTCATACAATAATCCTTTTGTCTGTATGATTTTTGTGAAATGCATATTAAGGGCTCCACTTCTAACAATTTGCCATGATCAGGATGGGTGGAGAGATTGCACAGCTGAAGGAAGAAATTGAGATGCTTAGGCAGGAAAAATTAGGGTGAAAACTGTTACTCAATTTCCTTTTGCAATGCTGAATACTTGAATTCTATCAGCTTGTAGTACCAGATAGTCCACTCACTAATTTAATATTTTGTTTTCAACTCTGTTCTTTGTTACTTCAAGGTCTCAATTACAGGAGGAAGATTGCGACAGTCAGGAGAAAGATTCTGATATCCAAGATTTAAGGGAACAAATGAACAGCCTTGGTTCTCTACTTAGAGAATTACAACCGAGGAAGGAGAAGCTTGATTTCAAGGATAAGAAGCAGGTTTTGGGTCATTGACATCAAATTAGAACTGTATTAGGAATAACATGTTTCAAAACTCAAACAATATTTAGTATGAACAAATATTTTTTAAAAAATTATTAAATACATTATTAATTTCTTACGTGGCGTTGTCTTCTAATCAGGGGAACCTGAGTCTGTCTCTTCTCTCTGAAGAGAGTAATGACAAGATAAAAATGAATACACCCGAAATGAGCAGTGCAAGTGAGAATAGTGTTAAGAGGGAGAGAACAGCTGAAGGACTTTGCTGCTCATGCAGTAAGAACTCCTTGTGCAAGACTAACAAATGCAGATGCCGATCCAGTGGTGGGAGCTGCGGAGCATCATGTGGCTGCAAACGTTTTAAGTGCACAAATAGGGAACCAAACCAATTAGAAGGAAATGAACCACTACAATCACATAATACAGAATGCACTCTTGAGGCTTCGGCTGAAGACAAAGATGGAAGTGTGCTTGCTTCTGAATGTGCTAAACTACTCCAGAGTGCACTCGTTCAGAAACCTGCTAGTTGCAAGGACAACCCGGTGCCCAGAAAGAAGCCATTACGTGACATTCAGAACTCAATGGTATTCTACACTGCATTTAGTACCTAATTTAGTGACCAGTCTCAGATTTTCCTACTTTATGTTTTCCATCTAGCTTACTAATCCAAGGAACAATTTGATTGCAGTTGAAATTGGATGATCAAAAGCAAGGCAAGAAAAAGAAAGGGCGGAAACCAGTAATTCAGCTAGTTACCAAGGATCCCTTGTCTTCTTCTCCAGAAAATAGCAGCAGTATTGAAACTCAGGAAAATAATCCAACGGAGTTGGACAAGGTGACAAAACCAACTACAGAGAATAATTCTGACCAGCCAAATGAATCCATTAGTGACGCACCTGGATTTCGTCGTTTAAGAAATCCCACCCGACAAGTAAAATCTGTTGTTGGGATAGACAACTGTTTCATTTAACAAAGACTTGAATGTGAAGTCTCTTCTTTAAAGGGAATACTATAACGAGCTGCAAGTTTTCCTTTGTTCCTCCTGGGTGTTGAAAATTCATGCCAATGCTGAATTGTCGAGTGCGTTAGGTTGTTGGTTTGAATCTCATTAATACTCAGTTACCCATAACGTAGTTTCGTAAGAGGAGTCATAAAAGTGAAATTAATACTCAGTTACTTGTCTTTTTCTGGTTTTTCCTATCTTCTAACGCCCTTATATTTGAAATGCGGGCATTTCATTATTTGCTTTCCTTCGCATGAAACGGCGAGTGTAATGATCAAAAACCTTTTGATATCAGTGTCGGAAGTATCTAATTTTGGTTTACATACCAATTGTTCCTCGATATCTTTATGAATATGTATTCATATTTTTTACAGTTGTTAACACCCCCCCCCCCCCCCCCCCCCCCCCCCCACCCCCCCAAAATATTTTGTTTTGGCTCTTGTTAATTTGCTGATATTAAGTGATGAGATCATTTCGAAAAATAATATGTAATGATTAAAAAAAGGTATAGGGACTCGTTTCTTATAATTTTTAACTAGGGAAATTTGTGTTTCTAAATATTTCTTTAAAAGTAAAATAAATAATCCTAGACAATAGGATAAAGATATGACATGGACAGAATCATGTATAATTGAAGGATAAAGATATCTAAAGAAAAGTGAAAATTAAAAGAACTTGTTGCCATTATATATTGATATAAATTAGAACTAAAAGCAAATAAAAATAGGGGGGAAAAACAAGACAAGAAAATTATACAAGATCAAATAATATTTTTTCTTTTGGTGACTAGAAATACAACACAAATAAACTAGAAACCCCTGTGAAGGCTAATCCTAGACAATTAGCTTCACGTATCACATGCATCCAAATAATATGCCCAATATATTGATGGATAACCATGAATAGCTTTAACCAAATTGTAAAATGGATGAGAAATATAACATTGTAGGGATGAGCTTTATACACCATCCTAAAATCTAATACACCATTCCAAAATTTTAAATGCCAAAAATATCCTTCTTTGTTTATAACAGTTGCTAATGGTACAAAGTACATTTATTCACTTATTTTTCGTTTTAAGTTTGGTGTTTGGTAGTGATTGGTTCTATTCCCAGCTTTGGTGTTGTTATTGTTGTTGGAGGGGGTAGTTTTGGATGATTGTGAAACCAGAGCAGCTGCACCCCAAGCATATCTTCCAGATTGGTCCAGATCGCGAAATGCCTCCAAAAATACCACACTGATATGTGTAACACTCTTATTTGCAAAGAGTGTGCACTTGACCAAATGAAGCGAATAGGCTCTGGCTACTACTACCCACTTCCTCGCTTGACATTTCACAACAGATATATCTCGCAGCCAAAACATATGCTCCATGACATTGCTCCGTCTCAGCTCCAACTTCTTCTACAGATACCTCAAGCAATTCAACAAGTAACATTACTGCATGTCCAACATCAATTACCTCATATGACAAGAAAGCTCCTATGATTGGGAGATGCAACAGGAAGCGACATCATCCAAAGTTATAGTCATCTCCGTTATGGGCAAATGGAAGTTGTTGGTTTCCGAGTGTCATCTCTCCACAAAAGCCAGGAGCAATCCCCTATCTTCGGTCTCGACTGAGCATGAAATCAAAGGGCTTAAGCCCGTACCAGCAACTAATCCTTCAATCTCGGGTGCATGCGTCCCAAATTTATGAACTTTTCTTCCGTGAGACGTCAATTTTAACTCAGGACGTTCCTGCAAACAAATTACATCAATCATAGTCATTACTATTGAAAAATAATTGCAATTTGTATGTAATAAAATATATAAGTATCTGTCCTTCCCACACTCGAATAGCCACATATTCAACATACTCTATCAACACTGAACAGTCCTTTGGGCCACCTGAAAAAACTTGTAATCCATGCCCTGCATCATCCATGACAGGAATGTCATGCTCCACACGTCGGTCTTGAACAGGAGGATCCTCATCAACAGCAGCCCTTGCATGTCAGTCCTGAGCAGGAGGATCGTCATCAACAGCCGCCCCTGCCCATTGTCTTTTGACAAATGTCGTCGGCCTACGATGTTCAAGGACTTCCTCTTCATTCCGACTAATGTCTCTACCAAGTGCTCTATCTACAACTCGCCCTAAAGCCCGACACAATCCCCTAGTTTTAACCATAATCTATGGTACCATTTGCTTAATTGTTAGTGTCACACTTCAAACCAACCAACAACTTCAATAAAACCAAACTACTTGTAAAACACCAAACTTGAAAAACTTAACGTAACGACATACATATAAGAACAACAAATAAATATCCTTAAATCAATATAACAACTCTTTAATCAACTTAAGTATAACTTTTTGTTACTTAAACTACTTTATGTTTTCAGCCTTCAATGGTGTTGTGCATATATATGCTGATAGGTATAAGCTTTGTCAACCTACCCTCGAACTATGTCCTACTCCATGCATAGACTGTGTTTTATGATGTAGATGATGATGATGTGCTTATAATTAAAAAAAAAAACGATGTGGCTCACAAGTGAAAGCATCACTGTGTCTCAATAGTGTTATAAAATTCACTGATAACTTAGCAGTGCTACATGTATATATATATATATATATATATATATATATATAAGTGTACTATGTACCTCTATTCATAAGGCCTACACAATCAGTGCAGCTCTGTTCCTAAGGCCTAAGCTTTCAGCCTCTTTCTCTTCATAAGTTTCCAACATCTTGTTGTTTAGATGATCCCTATAGAACAACAATATTATAAAGCTCCTATGTTTTTTTCTAGATACTTCGTTCTCTATTTCTATTTAATAGAATATTTAGGAAAAGAACAAAATTTTCGTTGAGCCAATAATTACTACTATTATTATCATTACTACAACATATAATTATGTAATCTAATTTCATGAACTTTCCTAAGGGCTAAAATATGTAAAAATAACTAATAAACAACAAATTATTTAACATTGTAATATATATAAATATATATATATATAATTAAAAATTAAATCTAATTATATTGAATAATTTTTAAAAAAATAACATTACGGATTAGAAAATCCGTATGAGCGAAACGGATTGGTGAATCCATAAGCCTCATACGGATTACTCAATCTGTATGGAGTATACGGATTGGAGAATCATTAAACTTTATACACATTGAGTAATCCGTAAGAGGTTTACAAATTGGTCAATCCGTAAACTTCATACGAATTGAGTAATCCGTATGAGATTAAGGATTTACCAATCCATAAGCCTTTTACGGATTACTCAACCCATACGAAGTTTATGAATTTGCCAATCCGTGACATCCGCAATCCGTATTAAAGGGAAAATGAAGAAGCACTCATGGTGGATGGGGGAAGCCACCAATCAACCACCACAAGAGCAGATCACAAGCAACGAACGCCAACAACCATGATGGAGCTGAACCAAAATCTGAAAAGAGGAATGAGTGAGGTGTGCCGAAGAAGAAAAATCGCAGAAGAGGAATGAGGTGCATGAAGAACAAAATGAATAATGCTTTGCTTAACCTTATAACGAGGGGCGTTTACGGAAATGCTGTTACCTTATGGGTGTATTAGATTTTGGGATGCTATATAAAGCTCATCCCAACATCTTTTGGTTGAGAGATCCGCTGAGTCCAAATATACTCTAATCCGATGGAAACTTCAACCCCAGACAAGCTTAAGGCCATGAAAAATACTCCACAACTTTACTCTTTTAAAATAGAGCAAGCACCAAGATAATGAGAATAACCACAGATAAAACTTCCATCCTCATCTCTAAGAATTATCCCACAGTATCAACTTACATGGTATAAAAAAATCTGTAAGTTTGTTCTAGATAGTGTTTGAAATTTAGTAAGATCAAATTACATGGTTAAAAAAATTTTAAAAAAAATGTTTTTGGTCTCTTAGCCCCCGCTCCCCCGGTTCAAATTTGGTCTTACTTTTGTATTTTCAAACTGATGGATTCAAAACATCAAATTTTGAAATAATTAATTTTTAACATTAAATGTAACAAAATATTTACAAATCATTATTCAATAATATTTCATTAATTAAGCTAATTTTGAATATATTTTTAAACTAAAAAAAGTCAAATACATGCGTTAGTATATTTTAATTTATATTTTTTTTAACTATTAACACAACAACCTTTCCTTAAAGAGAAAGTGATTGCAAATTTTAAAACATTAAAATCCTTCATCTTCAAGAGAAAACGATTATTACAAAAATAAAGGTTTAATTTGCAGAAACTATAAATATTAAAAAAATAGTGTCAAAGAATTAAAAATGACTTAAAGTGTGATTTTACATTAATTATTACAAATATAACAAAAACAATAATTATTACAAAAATCAACAAGTTTTACATGAATTTTAATTAAATTCTAAAATCTAACCATCAAAAGTAAATCCCTTTTTATAACATAAGAAGTCAGCATTCATGGATGCTCAACTATAGGCTAATGCTACCAAACTTCACCTACCTGTAATTTTTCCATTTTAACATTACTGCAACACAAGTCAAGCTTTGTCCCTTTCCAAATTTAAACTAAAAGACAAAAATGAAAAATATCTAAATTGTCTTTTGCCCCCTGCAATTTTATGTTTAGTTATTGCTTATAAATCATAATTAAAGAATATAATATAAATAAAAGTAACAATTTTATTGAGCGTATATTAAGAAAAAATATTATGCTGATTATGACATTGATAATAATGTTAATCATGGGTATAATTTACCATACCGATCAACCATATAAAATTTAACCTTTTATTTTCCAATCAACACATCACAACTCTTGCCATCTGGTGGCTAAAGATGAGTTTATTTCATTAAAAGCTACACAAAATTCATTCGGCATGCTTAAATTACAGTCAAACAGGAGGTAATGTAAATGCAAAAAACTCATAACTTAAGGCATGGCACGTTTGATTCTGAAAGTACCTATTCAATAACCCTGACTAATTTGCATGTAACAAATGCTCTCGCACACTTCAAATACTCAGGTATCATCTTGGTTGCTTCCAGAATTACGTGTTGCAGGATCTTTGGCAAGGCAGTGAGCTATTATTCCATATTTTAGGAATTGGCTTCCCTAGCACGAAGAGAATTTCATGACAATTAGGGTAATCTTCATTTCATTTCAAGTTTTTTCAACCAATAATCAAGTTGGCTGGCAACACATGCTGACCCGGTGGAGCCATAAGAGACAAATTTCTTAATCGCATTTTCTACTCCAAGAAATTCATACACATCCTCCTCAAAGACTGGATTTATACTTCTCAGCTCTTCAAGACTTAAGTCTAGCAATTGGCAATTCTTCAATGTACATAAAGCAACAGATTTTCCAGCAATATCGTGAGATGTTCTAAATGGCACACCCTGAAATGCAAGAGTAGGAATTGAGGCAAAGTTGTACAACTAAGAAAGGAGAATCGGAAAGACATAGTTCAAAAATTAGAAGTTCTTAATATAAGAGAAAGAATAATCTGATACAATTGGAATATAAAAGCTAGCACCAATGAGCAACAAGTCCAGAAATATTATGAATTTATGAATATACAAGGCAGCATGTCTATATTTGCTCCTACATGTCAATGCTTGCCAAACTAAAAACATCTACATGTTTTGTACTAAAATGGTGAAGACCAAATTGGGCCATGCCAAAGGCCTTTTTTACAGAAGCATGTGAACCTTTATGACAGAATCCTGATGACATAGATGTAGAGATGCATGAGTCCTTTTTTTAGGGGAGGGAGAGGGGTGTTATATCTTTAAAAGAATAAAATGGCCCTCATTGTTTAGACATCTAATCCTAGAAGGTTAAAACTGGATAGGCTGATAATAGGAGCATGTACCAAAGACAACGGCTGAGTACTGACCATAATGAACATGAAAAGCATTTCCCAAAGTAGTTTATTATTGTATTCAGTGTCTGGAACATGACACGATCTAAACTTGGTAAACATTTATTTCCTTCACTCAATTGGATTCTGGGGATGGGGAGGGAGGAATGTGCTTGATTTTGCTTTCTGTTGAAGCACAGGGCCACATGGAGTGGGAATTGAGATGAGTTCAAATCCAAACTTGGACAGTGACATGCAGATTGCTATTAATTTTCCACCAGATGGGTTGTTGTGCTTTCAATCTCACAAATTTTTTTATTACAAACAGAATGCTTATTGAGAGAAAGCAGATCAGTGAAAGTGGCTTACCTTATTAACAAGATAATCAGCTAGTGTGGTTGCATCAAGATGACCAGCAGGTAATGCCTTTTGTATTCTTTCCCGATTGAAAGTAATTTTTAGAGCAAATTCTGCTGATACTTCAAGCATCCCCAAAACTGTTTTAACGCTGTCAAACACTGGTTCTTTGTCTTCCTACTTCCAGGAAGCAACTTTTTTTAATGAATCTCAGAGATAAATAATGCAGAAAGAAAACAAATGAATGCAGGAACACATGGGCAAAGAATAAATGCAAAACGAGAAAAGGTAAACTATTTTATTTTATTCTTTAGCCACCTGCAAATCGCGGTTGTAAGCATGAGGAAGTCCTTTGCACAATGTCAGAAGAGTAACAAGATCCCCTATGACTCTGGCAGACTTCCCTCGAACAAGTTCCATCGGATCTGGATTCTTTTTCTGAGGCATTATACTACTTCCGGTTGAAACAGAGTCGCTTGGTGTGATGAATCCAAATTCCTCTGAAGCCCACAATACCCACTCTTCACCAAGCCGAGAAAGATGCACAGCTGTGATGGCATTAGCAGATAGAAACTCCAGCACAAAATCTCGGTCTGAAACTGCATCTATACTATTTAACATTACAATGTAAAATCAGTTAGAAAATAAAAAGAAAGTAAATGAAGATCTAAAACCAAATCCCATAGATTGACTTCACACAAAATAAAATTAAGTGAGATACCTATTCCTCAAGGGAGCCGTAAATCCTAAAGCTTCAGAAGTCATGAATCGATCAATAGGAAGCCCTGTACCAGCCAAGGCACAAGCTCCTAAGGGGCAGAAATTCATCCTAGCCCTACAATCTACCAAACGACCAACATCGCGTTCAATCTGCATAATAAATAATGTCTAAAGTCAATATACCAGATGAGTGCAAAAACTATTCCCAAAATCCAGATTGCTTCCTTCCTAAGTGAATGAATAAATTGGATAGTACATACTTTTTAACAGCAACAGCAACAACAACAACAATGTTAAACGTGTTCTCCAGCAATGTTTGACTAGAAAATAAAAAGCCTAATGATTGGGAATCAAAGTTTTAAAAAATCAATAGAACAGAACACTTCATGCACGCCAATATAAGAACAGCCCTGTTCAGCTGTTGAACTCCTCTCCTCTCCTAATAGTGTAAACATGAGATACTTTGAAGTTGGCAAGACACATAAATTTGATGAACAACATTGTTTTCTGGAAAAAAATTCACACTTCTCAGCAATCAATCTATTAAGTTTTGAAAAAAAAAGTTTCTCAAACCAAAGTGTTTCTAAAAGCTAAAAAATAGAAACAGCTGGGACATGTTTTCTCATCCTCTTCTTCTGTTTTCTTCAAGTGCTTAGGAGACAAACTCTTAAAATACAGTGATGTATTCAAGAGTCAAACACTTTCAGATGTTCTTGGGAGACAAACTATTTTTAAAACAGTAAACAAACAAGGTCCAAATTAGGAGCAAACCTCCTCAACATAAGCCAACAGAAGATGCTGCAGCAAAACCGGCTGTGCTCGCTGCAAGTGAGTATAACCAGGAACAATGAGACCCTCATTGTTCAAAGCCAGGGTGATAAGTGAGACCTGAAGCTGCTTCATGCTCACGAGGATCTTGTCAATGGCGTCGCGACACCAGAGGCGAAAATCCGTCAAGACCTGATCGTTCCGGCTCCGTGCAGTGTGGAGCTTCTTGGCAGGCTCACCGATCAAGTCGGTGAGCGCGGCCTCAATGTTCATGTGAACATCCTCCCTGTCAGCTCTCCAATTAAACTCTCCATACTCAATGCGCCTCTCTATTTCGTCCAAACCTTGGAGAATGGAGTCTCTGTCACTCACGGTTATCAAACCCTAACAACAACAACAACAAAAAGCACTAAGAAGCATTCGTATTGTTCAGTGTTGAATTAGTAGAGTGAATGCGTTTGCAACTGACCTGGTGAGCGAGCATTGTAGCGTGTGCTCTGCTTCCCATAATGTCTTGTTTGTAGAGCTGCTTGTCGAAGGAGATCGACTCGGTGAACCTCTCTACGACGTCGGTTACGCCCTCCTCGAACCTGCCACCCCAGAGCTTGGCCTCCTTGGGCTGGGCCTGGGGCGGAAATGGACCCATTCTTGGCGTGATGATGATTCTACGAGAAGGAAATGCGCAGCAGAACGAAGGAGTAGTTCTGGAGAGGGAGGATGACGGCGGAGGTGCTGTAGTGAAGCTTGAACACAGCGTACCTATTGAAACCATGGCTGATTTTAGATTTTCAGGGTTTTGAAAGACTAATGACTGTGCTATGTGCCTCCGGGCTTTTTCTAATTGGATTTTCTTTAGCTCTCTTATTATGTTAAAGCCTTTTAGTTATTTTATACTATTAGTCCCAACAAAAAAGCACTTAAAAAAAAGGCAAATGGTCGTCCATCTACTCTGGACGCTTGGCCCACCTGATGATGCCCAATTGCCCAAAGCATTAGAATTATAATTTAAATTTAAATACTCACTAAAAAAAGAAGGATTATAGTTTAACTTTGAACTTAGGGATTAAGAAATTATTAGGAAAATGAAAGTGGAAGCAGAACCGTTATGGGTTGGTGTGCAGTTTTGTGTTCACGGGCTAGGTGGCTTTGCCGTTTCGCGTGGTGGAGGCTCCGGCGCTGCAAGGTGGTGGGTTTGTTTGGGAAATGGTGTTGTGAGTGTGAAAGGCAGTGCCGCAGTGGCAGGTGCTATTAATAGTGGGTGCGATGAGCGAGTGTAGTATTATTCCAAATCAATTTGCGGTGTACACGCGGCCACGAGAGGCATTCACTTTGCTTTTACTTGTTGCGCTATCTGTGTTGTTCAGCATTATGTTCTGCTTTTGGGACTTAAATTATCTACGGTCGTACAGCCAGTTGCGGATCAAGCATCCTGGGTTAATATGAGTAATTTATTTTAAAAAATAAAAATTAATAATTATCATTATTATACACATGAAGATAAAGACTATCATCTTTATAAATATATCATTTGTATCTTATCTTGATCATTAAGATGATAAGCTGAAATTTTAATTCGTTTTTCTGGATCTGATGGCAAATCATCTATATTAATTTCAATTTATTGTTATCAAAGATTTGATTCATAAGATTTTGATAATTATTACTCATTTGATAGCAATTTTCTCTTCAAAAATCTTTTCATATAATCTATTCAAGATTTTAAAAAAATAATAATCATGATCAGAGAGAATAAAATATAAAAAGAATAATAATAGTAAGATTAATAATTTATAATTTGAAATATTTGTAATAGCAAAAAAAAAAATTCTGGAACCCCCACCTTTTCACGCACCTTAATAAGTGGAATACGTAAGGTTTGACAATTTGGAAAACTTATGGAATGCATAAAGCTTGCCCCTTGAACGAGTATGAGTTCTTAAAAATATGGGAACAATTTTGCTTGATTTACGAAAGTATTGCTTGTTTTACAGAGTAATTCTGGATAATGGACAAAGCAACTAGACGGTTATTTTTGGAACAATTTTGCTTGATTTACGAAAATTCAGTTAATTATCTTTTATCAATTTCAAATCTTCACTAGATTATTGGCTCTTTCAAATTTTAGTTCTAGCATAAATTAGTTGCATATCTTTTATTTTATATTGTTACGTATTTAGTTTTATTTATTTTAATTTATATTTATGAAAATTGAAAAAATGTTAAATTTTATTAAAAATATAAATATGTAGATTTTTTTTTAGTTTCTTGTAATTTTTTATATTGGAGAAAAATATTGAATGAATTCCTTAGGAGTGACATGACAGTGTGGGTTCAAATATATAAAATTAGGGGAACAAAATATAAAAATATTAGATAATTATATGTGACTTTTTAAAATGAAGGGGTGCATCTGTCCACCCTCATTTATATATACATACGCTCCTGCGTACATCACCATATAAATCTTGAATGATTAATGCATTTGGGTCATTTTTACAATTTTTTTATTAAAATAGATTTATTCTAAAACAAAATCCTGGCATTGGTATACTTTTCACTCAAAAAAAGGTAAAACAATTATTTTAACTTGCTATTTCACTATGGCTATAAAAATTGAGAAAGGCTTTTACTTAAACTAGTAATTTATAATTATTGGTTCAAGACTACAAACAACAACTTTGAAGTGTTGGTCACCATGAAACAACAAATTCATTTTGTTGGTCATCATGTGTTGCCCCCTCACAGCATAGACATGCAGAAACAACAAATTCATTTTGGTGGTCACTATGCACTTTATCATCATTATGATACTCAAGACTCCTAAATTTGATCTAGCAAATTTAAAATGCTGACTTCCTAAATTAAAATAATAATTTTTTACTCATGTTAAAAATAATCAGATCCAAATGTGTTGTTTTCATTTCTATTCTTTCAGTTTCTTTCTTTATGCTTGGATACTCTGAAACATTTTAGAATTGGTGGACTTTCTTTGCACCGATTACTCAAGTTTTGCTAGCTTCTAAAAATTAAAAGTGAGGTACATGTTTTGTAGTTATCACGGTATCCTTATTTGAAACATTGCTTGTAAAATTTTTGTACGTGGAACATTGTTATAGTGCTAATTGAGTTATAAGTGATTTTAGTATGTGTAGTTAAAAAAATCTTTTTTAAAATTTGAAATTTATCTTCATGATCATGATTACTCCAATTAATATTACAATAATGTAATGCATAATTCCAAGGTGGTCCCTGAGTTTGTGCTGACACACATATGGGTAATAAGAAAAAATTACAAACTAAATAAAACATACATTTACTTTAATTAAATTAAGAAAGTAAATAAATAAAATAAAATAGATTGATATATTGTTTAAATAAATTAAAAATCATCTTATGTAAAAATCAATTTATTATATATAGTACAATTTAACATGTGAAACACATAAATAGATAATAATAAATTCAATAAATAATACAAATTTAAAATAAGTAAATATATTTAACGAAAAAATTGACTCATATATTATAAAAAGTGACACAACCATAATTCATCTTCTAAACATATATAGGAGGAAGATTGATGTTTGTTCAATTTATCTCTATCAACTTAGATGCTATGAGGCGAACCTTGAAAAGTTTTAATATAAGCAATAGGGATTCGCAAATAATCCGGACTTAGAAAGCGCAGGGCCTTGAACCCAAATACATTACCGACAATGGAAGTAAACATGTTAGTATCAGATCCTTCTTCAAAAAGGTCTAAGGGATACGCTACATAAGCAATATATTGATTTTCTTCCCCATCAACATGTTCAAGGCCGTAGCATCGACCTTTACAACGATCAATGTTTGCATGTCATTGTATATGATGTATAATGATCAATTTTTTCTACAAATTATTTACTTATTTTAAATTTACATTATTTATTGAATTATTATTACTTATTTATGTGTTTACATTTTAAATTGTACAACATATAATAAATTAATTTTTACTTGGGATGGTTTTTTAATTTATTTAAGAATATTAATCTACGTTATTTTTATTTATTTAATTAATTTTTTATTATCAAATTTAATAACTAAGGTATCTTCTTGTGATTCATATATTGACAGTGGTCGGCTAAGCTCACTTGACTCAATAGATGTTGTTTCATCATTTGTGTTAGAGGAATCATCGTCAACTACACTTCTTCATCAGATATTTCCTCCAAAAATGAGTTTGACACAATATAATCTTCATCGTCTTCATCCAAAAACATGCAAGAACTAACTTCACTTCCTTGTGATGTGATAGTAAAACAACCACAACATCTACTTCAACATACATTTCTAATACTGTTATGCCATTTTGTTGATCAAAAGCACTAATCATGATTTCTACATCATCATCATCATATATATGTAATGCAACATATTTCTCACTTACTATGAACCTTGATGTTATAGATGATATAACTTGATTTGAACATAACTTTAATTTATCATGTATCTTCCTCTTTAATACATCAAAACAGATACTAGGTCCAATCTTAATTTCTCTCTTAGTGCCTTCAAATATCAAACCCTCATCACCATTGTACATCCTCCCATTAACATATACAAAATGCTACAGTTGGAGCATCCATACTTCTTATCAACACACCTACACAGATGCACATTATTAACTTAAATTGAACAATTATACATAATTTTTGAAAAATAAAATAGAGTTAAACTTGCAAATACATAATTAATAATATTTAAAATAAAAGTATACATAATCACATACAATATATCAAAAATAAAAAAATTAGAATTTTACTGAATATCATTTTAAAAAAATATTGCATAAATCTTCACAAAATAGTCATAATCATATAAAAGAAAAACATGCATTACATATTCATCTAGTTATACAAATGCATAGCATATATCTCTTAACATATAAAAAATGAATTGGTAACAAAATACTCACACCTTTGATGTATAAGTTGAATGTGTGAAGAAGACCAAAAAGAAGTTATATTTATAGTTACAAATCACGTTAATGCAAATTGTTGTTTTGATGCTAAGCATAGTATTTTCATGTGTACTTGAACCAATGTTGATTCTTATATTCTACAATTTTTTTATCGCGGACTCGAGTTGCACCCACATGAACCAGCAGTTGCGAGTTGCGGTATCAACGAACCAACAATTTCAAAATCATGAACGCCAATGTGACAATCCAACAATTTTGAATTGCTACTTCCTTTAAAGTGATCATTAAGGGAAAAACACGATCAAGGGTAAAACAACTATTTAAAATTGTTATTTCATCCTTTTTGGTGACTCGACTATCAGGTATGTAAATTGTCAGTTTGACCTTTGACTTTTGTCAAAATAGACCATGTATTTGTTTTATAAAGAACGCATTTTAATAAAAAGTTTGTAAAAGTGACCAAAAAGGGTCAATCACTCTATAAATCTTTCATAATTAAATATTTAAATATATTTTCTATAACCATTATATTTAAATCCAATGCCTATGATTTAGGGGCATTTTATGTAATTGGATTTGGTTTGTTTATTTCATCAAAAAGTCCTTCGAACTAAATCTTAAAAGCATAGATGTTCGATTTTCATTTACCATAAAATTTAAACCAAACCAAACCTATTTTTAATTTTAATTTTGAATCGATTTGGATTTAAACACCCCTCCTATCCTACTATGATTGTTGATGCACAACATGGCTATTGGCTGCATCCATACACCTGTTGTTTATATTGTTATTTTTTTATAACTTTAATTAACAATAAATTTGGCATTTTATTTTAGACTTATTTAATCTAATGGCACTGTATTACTTTTTCACCCAAGTCTAAATTTACATGAAAGTTTTAGATTTAATTTCTCTAAAATAATTTTAAAAAATATATATTTACTGTTAATTTGAATTAAAATATTTGTATTATTAATTTATGAGTTCAATTATAGTTTATTGTTTGATGGTCTCTATTCTCTTTGGGTTGGTTGGGCTACTTGAATTTTATGGGTTGTTAATCAGGTTTGGGGTTTGCTTCCTACACCATTCAATAATCCAATACACCATTCAAATGTTTAATTCCAACTTTACCTTCTTACGGATTACCAATCCGTATGTCTCATATGAATTGACAATCCATATGACTCATACAGATTGATAATCCATATGAGACATATGGATTGTCAATCTATATGACTCATACAGATTGGTAATCCGTATGAATTATATGGATTGCCAATCATTATGACTCATACAGATTGGTAATCTGTATGAGTTATATGGATTATCAATCTATATGAATCATAAGGATTGATAATCCATAGTTATACGGATTGTCAATCCGTAAACGTTCAACACAAACGGATGAGGAGAAATTCACGGCGAAGTAGACAAAAATCTGATGAAAGCAATGACTAAAGGTGAAGCCGCAGACGAACCACGACGTTGGGTGCACGAACAGATGATGAAGGTGAAGAAAAAGGAGAACGTTGGGCAGATGAAAACACGCGAGAGGAGAAGAAGAAGAAGCTGAATGATGTATGTCCGTACTTAACCTTTTTACAAAGGGTATTTTCAGAAATTAACTGTATAATATTGGGTATATGAGAAATATGTCTAGTGTAGGAAGCACTTCCCATCAGGTTTTGACTTAGAGAAGTTAGGGCCTCAAGTGTTGGCCTAAAACAGGTGGTATATTCTAAAATTAATTTCTTAACTTATTATATATCAATTTATTTCACCACTTTACACGTTTACTTAATCTGAAAGTCTTGTACAAATTGAAAATACGATATTTATATTATAGTCATGCCCTCCTTCTCTGTCTTGCCATGAAGGTCATGATATATATTCACGTGAGATGAAAACTAGGGTTTCCAGTAGGATTCTTTGGTTATAGCAACCTTTTAAAAAGCAAACTTTATGGGTTTTAAAAGGTAGCAATCACTGCCTTATTGAAATGCAACTTCCAATTTTCATCCAAAATTCCATTTTTCAAAACAAGGCAGGAATCCAGGCTTTGTCGTTCACCTTTTCAGTTTCTTTTACTTCAAGTCATTGCTTCGGTTGACCAAACATATCCAACATTGGATGGATAGGATTGGATCTGATTCTCTTGAAAAAATTTGTTGTTATTATTTTTATTAGTATTTTATTAAGAGGAGGAATTGGTTTATTTATGCATAACAGCAATAAGTATTATGTTGTTGAAGGTTCGCTCGCGATTTTAGAATTGGTTTTCTGCTTTGAATCTACCATGCATGACGTCAATTTTGTACCAACTTGCATTTATTCCTCTAGATTCTAGATTGTGTGAAAATGGGTGTCTATGTTCAATGCATATACAAATTTCAGGAGAGATATTTATTTTAAAAGTTTGTGTTGTTGGCTATGACATGTGAATCAATATATGCTTTGGCGTGTACACAAGACCCTGAAGAACAAACCCACGCATCCTAATTATAAACAATAAACTATTCGTTTTTCCGCTTGAAATCCAAGTAACTCCAATATTTTGTGATTTTGAATGCTAAAAGAATTTGTACTTTTTTCTCTGCCCTCGTGAAGATAAATCTGTTAATATATTTTTCCCTCCCTCTGTCAAGCTTTGTCTTCGACACTACATGAGAATGGATGTGACTTTTTCCCATCTCTCATGGTGGTTGTGGAATGGGAAACATCAAGAGCCAAGAATCTCAAATGGGTCTACCATAAATTCTTCTGTCGATCCTGTTATGAGGGAATTGGATGGTTTTAGATTTCCATTTGTCATGCAGGCAAACGTGCCTTCCTCTTCAAAAAGGGTGAAGCACAAGTGGCATGGCAAAGAAGAAATAGATAGGGAACATGATGTTGTTATAATTTCTTCTGGTGGTGGATGCGTTTCGGGTTCTGAATCTGATGATTCTGATTGGTCTATTAGCTGGTTGGAGCCTCATGAAACTGGGTTTTCAAGTGATGATGATGTTGAAATTCATAAAGAGGATAACAGTTTTGCTGTGCTTGTTCCCTGTTATGGATGCAATCATGGAGCCATCGTGGAGGAGGATACTAAAAAGCAACTCACTGAGAAACTTTGGATACTTTCCAAATAGTTATTCAGATGGTAAGAAGCTAAGAGCAGTTTTGTTAACATTTATGAGAGTTTGCTGTTTATGTTATTGTAAAATTTAAAATATTGAATGCAATAGTTCATACTTGAGTTACAATTAGGTTTAGAATGTATGAAGATTTGCCAAGCACTTTGGCCTTTTAATTATCAACACAGGTATTCACATAATGATTTGTAAAGCATGTGATTTTCAGATTCAGACAGTATTAAGATCCAATGGAAGCAAATGATACTTATGGGGATGATAGTTTGTTGATTCAGAACCTTTTGATACCTTAATCCGGCTTGGTAGTAGTTTTCTTGCCTATAAATTATAATTTCAAAAGAAACTTTACTATTTGGAAGAGTATGTGCATATTGTTCTGCCAAGGTAATGCTAGCTTCAGCGTAATACTCATGAACCAGTAGATGGAATCAACAAATTTGTACACAAAAACAAATTTGGGTTTGATCCAATAGAATGCTACGACTTCTATACACTATACTACTCAATATTTATCTTTATATGTGTTAACATATGACAGATAAAAATTGGAATCAACTGGTGAAAATTTATGTACAATAGAGTTTTTATTTTATGTTTAGCGTTTAAAAATTGGGTGGGGGAACTTAGAAACTAGTTGTTTTAAATCTGAGTTAAACCTCGAACTGTTTTTTTTTTTTTTTAAATTAAAATGATCTATAGACTATAACTTAGCCAACTTCATAGATGAGATGATAAAAAGATCACCATGGGTGTTACAATGCGGACTCAAAAAATTTTTGCTATGTCCGCACACTTAGTGACAGTTCAAAATGAGTAAGAACTATGCCTAAAATTTGACTCTGGACCAAATAGAAAATGTTTTAGGTAGAAAATAATTACCAAAGGATGATGAGTTGAGTTGCTTATAGATGATATATATTTTGTATTATACCATAAACGTTTACATAAATGAATCTTGCATTCGGCAGTTGGCTGTTGAGTTGATCAACAAGAAATCTCAATCTGTTGTTGAATAATTGGATTGCAGAATTGACTCCTCAACACATGTTCTACCATATAAACCGCTTTGGGTCAATGCATAAGGGCTGCAACCTACTGGACTAATCCCAAATAACATCAATTTGTACATAATCTGAATCACAAGCATACAAAACAATTATGCTTTTTAATTTGTGAACCTTAATTGTACTTTTAACATGCACAATTTCGTACAATTTTGCACAATAATCACTTTCTTTATTTGTTGTAATTTATATGTATAAGGCTTAATTGTGTCTATTTTTTGACTCTATTTTATGTCAAGTTTTGTTTCTACTAATTAAGAAATTTTAGTTCTTCTATTAACTTAAATTGTGCACAATTAATTAATATGTTTAACTTAAGGTTGAATCATTGTATACTACTAAATTAAATCATTGATAAAAATAATTATTAATCAGATTTTACTTATAACTCCAGATTAATTAGAATATTTTTTTCTAACAAATATAAGGATTAAGACAAAAAAAAACTTAACATTTATTATAACATGACAATGCAATAGAATGTTAAGTCAATACAAATGTATTGGTATGACAATGCAATACAGTATCGTGTCAATATTTCCATTAAATATTAGATATTAAGAGAAAAAAAATTGTAAAGAAAATTTAAATCAATGTTTTGTATACAAGGTTATTAACCCGTTCAAAATTATCTTATATATATGTATATCAATAACATTATTTGATTAAGAAAAATTCATCCATAGTTTTATACTGAAAAATCCAAAATAACAATTGAAGTATTAAAGTTAATAATACAAGTAAAGTGTATTAATAATAAAACAGATTGTAAAATAAATATTTGAGATAAAAAAAATATTTAAGTAGGCTAATAAGTCACGTCAGACTTTTAGAAATGTCAAATCAAGCCTAAAAAAATCCTTTGATAAGATAATAGGTTAGATCAAGCAATAATTTTTTACAATAGGTTAAGCCTATTTATATAAAGTCTGACTAACATATTCTCACCCTTAGCTTAGTTGTAATAAACTTATCACAAGTTGATTCTCAATAAGGCATCTTTGACTTAAAAAAATAAGACCAAAAGTTATTTAATTTTTTCTGCTTTGATTTCCACCCTCTCTCGAATCTCATCCAAGCACGTTACTTATTGCTACTGCTCCCGAATCATTCGAAATTCAACTTCAATTTCAGTTTTGTTCCACCATTTCTAACCTTTGAGCAATTGCATTGAAGCATTGTGCACCGCTTCAAATGGGCACTCTCTATTTTTTCATAACCCTAACGTAGATTAATCGAACCCTCTTCTTCTTCATGATTGATTCTGACGCCAACCACAATGCCCCATCTCTCGATACCGATGCTGAGGCACCTAATGGTAATGACTTCTTAGTTATTCACCTTAATTATGATTTACATGCTTCAATTTATGTACATTGTTTTCCTCATCCATCAATGTTATTAGAGAATTTAGTTTTTCACAAAAAAGAAAAAAATGAGTTTAATCCTCGTAGTGGGATAAGTGTTTTTGTTATTGACTCACTACGTGTTTATTACATTGAAAATAAACCACTAATTTGGTTCCTCAAGTTTTGTTTTCTCTAGTAACTTGTCTATGAAGGAATAAAATTATATAAGTAATCTCTTAAGAATTGATTACCCTTCAATTTAGTTCCTAAGCTTGTATATTTTAAAAGTGCAAGTGGCGGACTCAACAATTTTTTGTTATGTCCGCACACTTAGTGGTGGGGTTCAAAATGAGCACGGACTATGTCCAAAACTTGACTCTCGACCAAATAGCAAATGTTTTAGGCAGAAAATAATTACCAAAGGATGATGCGTTGCTTATATATGATATATATTTTTTATTATACCATAAACGTTTACATAAATGAGTCTTGCATTCAGCAGCTGGATGTTAAGTTAATCACCAAGAAATCTCAATCTGTTGTTGACTAATTGAATTACAGACTCCTTCAACACATGTTCTAGCATATAAACTGCTTTGGGTCAATGCATAAGGGTTGAAACCTATTGGATTAATCCCAAATAACACCATTTTTCTTGCCCCGTAGTTGTACATAACCTGAATCACAAGTATACAAAACAATTATGCTTTTTGAACCTTACTTGTACTTCTAACTTGCACAAATTCGTACAATTTTGCACGATAATCATTTACTTTATTTGTTGTAATTTATATGTATAAGGCTTAATTGTGTCTATTTTTTGTGTCTATTCGCTGTCGAGTTTTGTTTCTACTAATTAAAAAATTTTAGTTCTTCTGTTAACTTAAATTGTGCGCAATTAATTAATATGATTAACTTAAGGTTGAATCATTCGTATACTACTAAATTAAACCATTGATCGAAATAATTATTAATCAGATTTTACTTGTCTCTTAACTGAACTCCAGATTAATCAGGATATTTTTTTTCTAACAAATATAAGGATTAAGACAAAAAAAAAAACTTAACATTTATTATAATATGACAATGCAATAGAATGTTAAGTCAATACAAATGTATTGGTATGACAATGCAATATAGTATCGTGTCAATATTTCCATTAAATATTAGATATTAAGAGAAAAAAATTGTAAAGAAAATTTAAATCAATGTTTTATATACAAGGTTATGAACCCGCTCAAAATTATATTATATATATGTATATAAATAACATTATTTGATTAAGAAAAATTCATCCATAATTCTATACTGAAAATTCCAAAATAACCATTGAAGTATTAAAGTTAATAATACAAGTAAAGTATATTAATAATAAAACAGACTGTAAAATAAATATTTGAGATTAAAAAAATCTTTAAGCTAATAGGTCATGTCAGACTTTTAAAAGGTCAAATCAAGTCTAAAAAAATCCTTTGATAAGATAATAGGTTAGATCAAGCATTAATTTTTTCACAATAGGTCAAGCCTATTTATGCAAAGTCTGGGCTAACATATTCTCACCCTTAGCTTAGTTGTAATAAACTTATCACAATTTGATTCTCACTAAGGCATCTTTGACTTGTTTTACTATTGAGCTTATAATCAACTTGTTGTCCTTAAGGCCAATGTGCGTTAGGTTGCATGTCACTTATACATGACATGTAAAGTTGATATTCACTAATATATTATTGTATATTATTGTAAAATAATTTATAACGTCAACTTAGTTAATGAAAATTTTAAAATTGGTCTATAAAAAATTACAAGTGACTATCGATCAAACACTTTAATAATGTTACTTAAAAGAGACTAAAATAAAAACTAAAGTTTTTCAAGATTAAAATCAAAACAAAATTGTTTAAAGAACTTAAAAAAATAAGACCAAAAGTTATTTAATTTGTTCTGCTTTGATTTTCACCCTCTCTCGGGTCTCATCCAAGCACAAATCGAACCCTCTTCTTCTTCATGATTGATTCTGACGCCAACCACAATGACTCATCTCTCGATACCGATGCTGAGGCACCTAATGGTAATGACTTCTTAGTTATTCATGTTACTTATGATTTACATGCTTCAATTTATGTACTTTGTTTTCCTATCCATCAACGTTATTAGATAATTTGGTTTTTCACAAAAAAGAAAAAAATTGAGTTTAATCCTCCTAGAGGGATAAGTGCTTTTGTTATTGACTCACTGCATGTTGCGCGTTTAGTACATTGAAAATAAACCACTAATTTAGTTCCTCAAGTATTGTTTTCTCTAATAAGTTGTCTATGAAGGAATAAAATTATATAAGTAATATCTTAAGAATTGATTACCCTTCAATTTAGTTCCTAAGCTGATATATTTTAAAGTGAAGACAGTGGCAAGGGTTCAAAATAATCACGGATTATGTCCAAAATTTGACTCTCGATCAAATAGCAAATGTTTTAGGCAGAAATAATTACCAAAGGATGATGAGTTGCTTATATATGATATATATGTTACATGATACCATTTACATAAATGAATCTTGCATTCGGCAGCTCGCTGTTGAGTTGATCAACAAGAAATCTCAATCTGTTCTTGAATAATTGGATTGTAGAATTGACTCCTTCAACACATGTTCTACCGTATAAACTGCTTTGGGTCAATGCATAAGGGCTGCAACCTATTGGACTAATCCCAAATAACACCATTTTTTCTTGCCCCGTAGTTGTACATGACCTGAATCACAAGCATACAAAACAGTTATGCTATTTAATTTGTGAATCTTACTTGTACTTCTAACATGCACAATTTCTACAATTTTGCACTATAATCATTTACTTTATTTGTTGTAATTTATATGTATAAGGCTTAATTGTGTCTATTTTTGTCTCTATTTTCTGTTTTTGTTTCTACTAATTAAGAAATTTTAGTTCTTTCTATTAACTTAAATTGTGCACAATTAATTAATATGTTTAACTTAAGGTTGAATCATTCAAATACTATTGAATTAAATCATTGATAGAAATAATTATTAATCAGATTTTACTTATCTCTTAACTAAACTCCAGATTAATTAGGATATTTTTTCTAACAAATATAAGGATTAAGACAAAAAAAAAAACTTAAACATTTATTATAATATGACAATGCAATAGAATGTTAAAGTCAATATAAATGTATTGGTATAACATTGCAATATAGTATCGTGTCAATATTTCCATTAAATACTGGATATTTAGAGAAAAAAAATTGTAAAGAAAATGTAAATCAATGCTTTATATATAAGGTTATGAAACCGCTCAAAATTATATTATATATATATATGTATGTATATAAATAACATTATTTGATTAAAAAAATTCATACATAATTCTATATTGAAAAATCTAAAATAATAATTGAAGTATTAAAATTGAATAAAAATAAAGTGTATTAATAATTAAAAAAATTATAAATAATAACTACCTTAATTAAAACTCAAAAGTTCATTTAAAAAATATAATATGAAATTGAAAAAAAAAAAGTGGGTAAAAAAGCAAATTAGACCCAAATAATAATTAAAAAAAAAGTTAGCATATATTCTTCTTTTCTCCTCCTCTTTGCATTGCTGTTGCCGTTTTTCTTTGTAGTTTCCATTACCGTTTTTATGAGCTGTATTAATCCAAATCAGTGATCTCCAAAGTTGCAACGGTTTTCGGAAGAGCGTGACATAGCTATTATTTGTAATGTTCTTTATTTCAACTATTTTCTCTTTAGAAATGAAGTGCTGTAAACTGCTGTTGCTGACGGATCGATCTGCAGAAATTGATGGCAGAGTTCGATGACGGGAATGGTGGCCGAACCTCCATGACAGGGCTCTTCCAATGCAGAGGTGACCTTTTTAACTCCGATTGCTACAATTGCGTTAGCAGGCTCCCGGTCCTCCGCAAATGAATTTTTATGTCCGCACTTGCGGACATTTGCCCCAACGTGGGTCCGCCACTCTCAGCAGAGACTAAGTTAAAGGGTTTTTCAATATTTGGGGGATTACTTAGCACAATTTTTAATATTTAGGGGATTACTTGTATACTTTTTTTACTTCAGAAACCATCTAGAAGAGACGGTAATACGTCAGGGATGGAATTGAGGGTTTATTGATTAATCTTTGATAATTTAATTTTTAAGACTTTTTTTATTACTTTTGATGCCTTGATCTAGAATGTTACGTCTTCAATAGGCGTGTTTGTTGGAATTTGGAAAACACTGACCCAATTTAGTTCATTTTTCTGTATGTTATTTTAGATGCAGAAGATGATGTCAAGTTGATGTCTAGGGACCAAAGACTGGCTCTGCCAGGTGAGCCCAAGTGTATTATATGTGGCCGCTACGGTGAATACATATGTGACGAGACTGATGATGATGTTTGCAGTTTGGAGTGCAAACAAGCACTGCTTTGCAAGATTGCCAAATCGTTGTCTCCACCACCCAAAACGATTCCTGCAGCTGACGAGTGCTTTTATGTTAGAGATTCTGATTTCGAATCAGGAACTGTATCTATGGGTAGTGATCTTAGAAAGAAACTTGACATTCATGTGAAGGGTGATGTAGTGGCACCAGTTTTGTCATTCTCTGCCTGTAACCTCCCTGACAAGCTTCTCCACAACATAGAAGCAGCAGGATATGAAATACCTACACCTGTCCAGATGCAAGCTATCCCTGCTGCTTTGACAGGAAAAAGCATGCTCGCTTTGGCTGATACAGGATCTGGGAAGTCTGCTTCATTTCTTATTCCGATAGTTTCTTGTTGTGCGATTCATCGTCAACAATATTTTTCAGATAAGAAGAAGCCTTTAGCTATGGTGTTAACCCCCACCAGAGAGCTCTGCATACAGGTTGAGGAGCATGCTAAATTGCTTGGAAAGGGGTTGCCTTTCAAAACCGCTCTTGTGGTTGGTGGTGATGCCATGGCAGGACAACTCCATCGCATTCAACAAGGGGTGGAATTGATTGTAGGAACCCCGGGAAGGCTGGTTGATCTTTTAATGAAGCATGTGATTGACTTAGATGATGTGATGACTTTCGTTGTGGATGAGGTGGACTGTATGCTGCAAAGGGGCTTTAGAGATCAGGTCATGCAGATATATAGGGCTCTGTCACAACCTCAGGTCTTGATGTATTCTGCAACAATGTCTAACGATTTAGAGAAAATGATTAACACTCTAGCAAAAGGTATGGTGGTTATGTCAGTTGGAGAACCTAATACACCAAATAAGGCTGTGAAGCAGCTAGCTATTTGGGTTGAGTCAAAGCAAAAGAAGCAGAAGCTGTTTGAAATTTTGGCAAGTAAGAAGCATTTTAAGCCACCTGTTGTAGTATATGTTGGCTCCAGACTTGGGGCAGATCTCCTGGCTAATGCAATTACAGTTGCCACAGGAATTAAAGCAGTTTCCATTCATGGGGAGAAGTCTATGAAGGAAAGGAGAGAAACAATGCAGTCCTTTTTGGTGGGTGAGGTCCCCGTGGTTGTGGCTACTGGAGTTTTGGGTAGGGGGATTGATCTACTTGGTGTAAGTCAGGTGATTGTATTTGACATGCCTAATAACATTAAGGAGTATGTACATCAGATCGGAAGGGCATCTAGAATGGGGGAGGAAGGTCAAAGCATAGTTTTTGTGAATGAGGAGAATAAGAATGTCTTTGCAGAGTTAATTGATGTTCTGAAATCTGGTGGAGCAGCTGTGCCTCTGGAGCTTGCCAATTCACGGTATACCACAGGAGTTTTCTCTGGTGGCAAGGGTTCAAAGAAGAGAAAGCATACAGGATGAAGTTTCTTATTACTTGCTTAAATCCAATCTTAATCTTGATGCAGTCAACTTAGAAAATTGCACTAGAAAATACATGTATGTGTTGTACTTTTGAAAAAATTGATACTAAGATATATCACACATTCAAATCTGGAGGTTTTGTGACATCACTCAGTATAGATCTTGGTATGCTTTCGGGATTGGTAAAATGTCTCGGAGCTATTTTAGCCTATAATCAATAACATTAAGGTTAAGATTGGATATAAGGATGAGATATAAGTTCTTGGGATTATATTGTCTCTGTTGTTCAAAGCTTAAGAAGAAAAACAGCAAAAAGAGTTAGAGTGGGAGTGGCCTCTTGTCTGTCCTTTCTTGTTAAAGTTGGCTTCAACAATGAAATGTTTTTTGGCAGTGGTCTCGATATATGGCCAGCTCCCTTAGCGGTAAATTATCATAGACTTCAATCTGCACTTACATTCAAAGCAGCATGAATGTAACTATTCTTCTCTGTACATTATTTTTTGTCTAACAGATAGGCTTTCAGTTGCAGTTATATTTCCTAGGAGGCAGCACTTTAGAGAGGTGAATTTTGAGAGAAAGAACTCTGAATGAAACAGCTTCGTATTCAAGAGAATGTAGTAGTGTAATGGTTTTTTGCATGTAATCCATATTATAGTCTCGTATTAGATTTGGTGGAGATCATTTCGTAAGCTACAATTAATAAAGTACAACTTCCTAGATGCTAATACTCGTGCTCATTAAATGTATATAAACATGAGATAGATGAACATACTATTACTTCCTTGAGTCCTTATTATAGGTCCGATTATCTAATTCACAGAAATTTAGTTAAATTAGTCAATCATGATATACATTCTTTCAAAGTTTGGGCTTTCAGTCTATAATAGCTTTTCTATATTTTCAGTAGAAAAGTTTTTAAATATATTTATGACTTGTATCCAAAATTTGTAGACAACTTGACTAGCTATCCTCTCAAATAAGTTATACAATCTCAATATTGTCAAAGTGAAATTTAGTTTCAAAGTTGACAACACAACAAAAGTATTAAAATGGGAAAAAGATATCAATGGTAGCAGATTTATGTTGAAGTGATGGTGTGCAAATGCATTTTCTGACTTGATAAAATTATAAATAAATATCTAGAGTTTTTATATTTTTTGAATTCATTATCTTCAATTTCTCACTTAATTTGTTGTCAATTGATTTTTACAGACTAACTTATTTCTTATGTTTCATTCCTTTTTTAGCTCTATGGGTACTATACACTTTATTTAGCTAGATATTTTATTCCATTTCATAATAATAATAATAATAATAATATTTATTATTATATTATTTTTTAAAATAAATTGTCTTCTCTAATTAAGGATTGTAGATCCACCACCAAAAATCAATGTTAAGGTATCCATACTATAATTTACATTTCAGCTTTTAAATATTATAATAACTAATGTAAGTCATATATTCAAACTTATTTATGATATTGTCTTATATTTTCTTTCGGTGTTATCCGACTTTATTAGTTTTATTTGAGAAAAACTTAATACACCAAGCAGAAAACTAATACACCCAGACTTTTTTTAAAATGCACAGTACATTTCCATTCTTACCCTTGGTCATATAATTAGGCTTATACACTATTCATAGCAGGATATTAGGTTGCCGCCGCATACACCCTTTGATTTTCTTCGGAGTGCCGCCGGTCGTCATAGGTTTGGCTTAGTGGGCAGTGGTTTGACCCTACATTGGTTGTTTTCGGTTGATTGGTGGAGGTCTGAGGCAGTTCCGGCCGCCATCTGAGGTAGGTACATGGTTTTCGCGTTTTGTAGGTAGTGTACGGATTGGGTAATCCGTAGAAGACATACGGATTGCCTACTACGGATTACACAATCCGTAAAGACCATACGGATTACCCAATTCGTATGGTCTTTACGGATTGGCTAATCCGTAGTGTTATTTTTTTGAAAAATTTCAATTCAAATTGATGGAATTTTGAATCAGATGCTTTGTATAATGTAAAATAAATATGTTATTGGTCATTATCTGTTTGAAATTGTTGTGGCTTTATGCTATTAGTGTTGAGATGGAAATGTAGTGTTACTTATTGGTTGGACCTGTACACATTGTTTTTGGTTGGATACTAGCTGGGGGGAGAGTATATGGTGCATGAATAATCATATTTTGGTTAATGGTCATGATGGTTGTGTTGCCTTTGGTAGTGGTGATGATGGTTAGGTCTGTGATTGTTTTGTTTGTTCATTATCCTTTGACCAACCTATGTGTGATAATATTGTTATTAGTTGTGCCTTATATGGTTGGCTTTGGTAATTGTCTTGATGATTCCATCAATGAAGTGGTAGTGGTTGTGTTGATGGTTAGCTTTGTCATTGTTTTGTTGATTATGTTTGAATAAACATGCCTCTAAAACGTTCTAGGGCCCAAACAACAGTGTCTACACGTTCAGCTTCTAATAAAGCAAACGCAGCTGAGAACGTCATCCCAGTAGGAGTGACACCAACAATGTCCAATAACGGAAGTTTGTACCTGTTTGTTTTGTATGTGCTATCTACCAGGAAAACAACATTATATGCATTTGTTAACTTCACTGCATCTGGATGGGTCCAAAACAGGTCACGAATGACATTTTCATCATTCACTCTATGCCAATGAATGTACATGTCTCGTTCAAGAAGCTTCATCAACTGTTGCAATTCAGTATTACCTTCTCTGATACGCGTACAATATGTATATCGTGCATTCATTACTTGCTTCAAGGATGTACAATTATTCGGATTATGCTCTTTCAAAGTAAGGAGAATATTCTTAGGCTTCACCATCGATTGTGTCATATCATGCACTACAACATTCTCTTCCTCTGCCAATCGACCAGCATACGAGTGTCCACATAATGAGTTTGCCAAACCATGATTATGAGTGCCACATAATAATTTCACCATCCACCCTTCACCTTCCGGTACTGGTTTCGCTCGCAATTTAAATGGACAATTGCATTTTCTAGTGCTAGTCACTGTGGGCACCATGTTTTTATTGAACGCTCTATACTTTCCACTTCTCTCACAACCAATTAAAACAAATGAAGTTCTTCCCTTCTTTCCAGTATGCATGTCCGACCTCATTATCACGGCTACAAAACCATTCTCATATGCAACACTTCTAGCCCATTTTAATACTTCCTCACGAGAAGCGAATACCTACACAAATCAATAATAATCAGGATTAAGTTCCATAAATCATTGATTAATAAACAGTAACGAATTTATAAATAATATACATACCTCACAAGTATTGAACGCTGCAGAACAATCGACTGAACCATCAGCTTTTTCAAATGCACTCGGTTCATCTCCGATATCTTCATTCATATCAATTTCTTCAGACATTGCATCATACATCCACTCATCGTTGTTAATCTTCACAAATGACAACAAACTTACATAAATCATAACACAAACGGATAATAATCATTAAGAACACAATTTTTAATAATTAAAATCAAATTTTAATAATTAAATTCCATTTTTTTGTAAATTACGGATCACACAATCCGTATGGTCCATGCGGATTGGCTGATCCGTATGGACCATACGGATTGGCTGATCCGTATGGACCATACGGATTGTGTGATCCGTATGGACCATACGGTTCACACAAAGCTGAAAATACGTGTGGATTTACTAATCCGTAGATCCTATACGGATTATCGAATCCGTAAATGCCAAAAAAAGCAACTTACCTTCACCGACAGCTGCTCCACCACCGTCTGTCACTCCGACCAACCCAACAGCGTCAAAGGCAACCACCACCAGCTAAAACGACCACAACCAACACCTCCCACTCACAATGCACTGAACGGAAGCTTCAACTCGTTAATGGCAGCAAGAAAAGGTCCTCAGCTTTTGTTATAACCAATGAAGGGTAGTATTGGCATTTTAAAAAAATTCTGGGTGTATTAGTTTTTTTACTAGTGTATTAAGTTTTTCCCGTTTTATTTTGATAGTCTGAATTTTGGATCTATGCACTTATTGTAGTCCATTAACGGTCAATATCAATAAATTTATGCTTACATATTTGTTAACGTTACATGATCCCAAACAAAATAATACCTAATGTCAATATATTTTGACCTAGAGTTCTTAATGAAAGTTTTTGATAGAATTATGGCGTTAATAAACATAATTAGAACTTGAGTATGACTTGTAAAGTAGTTGCAATTCGATGTTTGCTCCATGGATTTTGTGAGTAACGGCTACACGCAAACACATTAAACCTCAATGATCTATTGATAAGGCAATTGGATTTTGCTTTTTGTATATTCACCAAGGCATCTCCAACAAATTTGTATATCCATTTCATACCTTTTCTATCACATTTGTCTTCTTCAAAATTAGCATTTTTTTCTTCTGAATTCCAATAGTATTGTAATCAAAATTAGTATTCTAATATTTCTTAAAAGATCTATTGAAGTTAAAACTTCTGTTTTACAACTAACCAAGATTAGGTGTGCAAAATGAATATCCAAAAGATCATATTCAAAATAAAGAATTTAAAGGCAAGATTGAAATCGTGTACTATATTAGATCCATCAATAATTAAGTAAAGAGGTGATCTAATCATATCTCCAAATAGATGTTTAGTTAACTGAGTATCTAGTCTTTGTTACTATCATACACGAATAGATTAGAGAATCAAAATTACAAAAATAAAAGAGTGAAGATATTTAAACATGAGTAACTCATATTATTTGACTTTTTTGTCTCGAACTTTAATTTATTGAAATTCTAAGCCTCTAACATCTACAAAGAATCATCATTTGCCTTCATATAGTGTGTTTGTGAAAGCGTTGAAGCAAACGTAACGCAAAAGCAACACCCGGGTTGCTTTGGCTTTTTTGTATCGGAATGCCAATATTTTTTTCCGTTGAACATGGTTGCAACGTGTTTCCAATATACAAATATAATAAGAAATTAATGATGCGGTTTAACCATATAGCCTCTTTAAAAACATTTCTATACTGATAGCCTTTGAAGTGTGTTTTTTCTTAAACTAGTCTTTGAAGTGTGTATTTTTACTTAGACTACTCTATAGCATAGTAACTTAATCATTTAAATCTGTTGGCAGTACTCTTTCCCCCGTGTCTTGTGGACACCACAAATTTCAGTCAAAAAATGTTGTATGAAGTTTGTCTCGCAACGGGTCCTAGGCTTGGCAATGGGCTACTTAGAGTATATGTGTATATATATATATATATATATATATATATATATATATATATATATATTAATTTGCACCTTTCATAAAGTAAAGCTTAGGGATGGAAACCTAAACTTGCCAGGCCAAGGCCAATTGAAAATCAAAATAGTAGCCAGGTTCAAGATTATTTTATTCAGGCTTTTCTTCTTATTTTCAAAGGAAATGGAAACCTTTTATCCAACACATTGTTAAATGAATATTATTCTTTTACTTTTCTACCCGTTTTTATTATCAAAACAGGAGTTACAACCCTTAGTTTTCTTTACAAACCAAGAATTCACTAAAGTCGAGTCAAAATCCTTACATGAATAGGTAGTCTCTTGAATTGTATATCATCTCTTACAACTAAATGCAAATTAAAAGTTTCCTTCTTGTATTATACGAAGAAAAAAAAAATATATTTGCAGTGCAGTCTTCAGGATGGACCCTGTCCATACAATTTTTAGTTTCTTCGATAGAAAAACCTAGGTTGTGATCACCTACTTTTATAGATTGTTGTTACAAACTTACAATCCACTCAAATAACCATGTTTTTTTCTCTCCATGAATTACTGGAAATAACCTTTAAGATACTTTTGAAAGACCAACAAAATGAAAATGCAATCTTTAAAAAAGTCATGTAACAGAAGAAAGTACATGACAACGAGTAGATATGGATCATTTTATGTTGTTGAATAACATGATATATGGTCAATTAGTCATCCTAGAGAGAGACACGATTTTTTTAATCAAATATAATTAGTGGGTCCTAAGATAAAAATTGTGTCTTCTGTCTCTCCAATAGGACCATATCATGTCACTCAACATATTCACAATGAGTAACTTGCACAAACCAATATCTGTTCAACACCAGCATCTGAAAATACATGACTGATCGAGATAGCTATGAACAACTAAATACATAACTGTTAGGAGTTAGGACTTGGATTGGGTCCCTTGGCAATGCAAGAAAATAACAGCTAGCATGCCCAAAAGATGCAGTTATTAAAAAAAGAGCTTTGTTAATTCTACTTCCCTGTTCTATTGGCATTTTCACATTAATCAAAATCTTCTATCATCTATTAGCAAAGAAATATTGTTTAATCCTCATAGTGGGATAAAAGCTTTTGTTATTGACTCAATGCGGTACATTGAAAATAAACCACTAATTTGGTTCCTCAAGTATTGTTTTCTCTAATAAGTTGTATATGAAGGAATAAAATTATATAAGTAATCTCTTAAGAATTGATTACCCTTCAATTTAGTTCCTAAACTGGTCTATTTTAAAAGTGTAGACATTGGCGGAAAATTTTTTTTTTTATGTCCGCACACTTAGTGGCTATGGTTCAAAATGAGTACGAACTATGTCCAAAATTTGACTCTCTACCAAATAGCAAATGTTTTAGGTAGAAAATAATTACCAAAGGATGATGAGTTGCTTATATATGATATATATTTTGCATGATACCATTTACATAAATGAATCTTGCAATTCGGCAACTGGCTGTTGAGTTGATCAACAAGAAATCTCAATCTGTTCTTGAATAATTGGATTGCAGAATTGACTCCTTCAACACATGTTCTACCGTATAAACTGCTTTGGGTCAATGCATAAGGGCTGCAACCTATTAGACTAATCCCAAATAACACCATTTTTCTTGCCCCGTAGTTGTACATAACCTTAATCACAAGCATACAAAACAATTATGCTATTTAATTTGTGAACCTTACTTGTACTTCTAATCTGCACAATTTCCTACAATTTTGCACTATAATCATTTACTTTATTTGTTGTAATTTATATGTATAAGGCTTCATTGTGTCTATTTTTTATCTCTATTTTCTGTTAGAGTTTTGTTTTTACTAATTAAGAAATTTTAGTTCTTTCTATTAACTTGAATTGTGCACAATTAATTAATATGTTTAACTTAAGGTTGAATCATTTGTATACTACTGAAATTAAATCATTGATCGAAATAATTATTAATCAGATTTTACTTATCTCTTGACTAAACTCCAGATTAATTAGGATAACTTTTTCTATCAAATATAAGGATTAAGACAAAAAAAAAACTTAATATTTATTATAATATGACAATGCAATAGAATGTTAAGTCAATACAAATGTATTGATATGACATTGCAATATAGTATCGTATCAATATTTCCATTAAATATTAAGAGAAAAAAATTGTAAAGAAAATTTAAATCAATGCTTTATAAACAAGGTTATATATATGTTTATAAAAAATATTATTTGATTAAGAAAAATTCATCCATAATTCTATACTGAACCATCTAAAATAAAAATTGAAGTATTAAAATTAATAATACAAATAAAGTGTATTAATAATTAAAAAAATTATAAATAATAACTGTGTAATTAAAACTCAAAATTCCATTTAGAAAATATAATATGGAACCGTATGAAAAAAGGTGGGTGCAAATTAGACCCAAATAAGAAAAAGCTAGCATATATTTTTTCTTTTCTCCTCTTCCCACTGCTGCTGGGTTTTTCTTTTTAGTTTCCATTACCATTCTTATGAGCTGTTTTCATATGTCCAAAGTTGCAACGGTTTTCGGAAGAGCGTGGCATAGCTATTATTTGTAATGTTCTTTATTTCATATGCTCTTTAGAAATGAAGTGCTGTAAACTGATGTTGCTGACGGATCGATTTGCAGAAATTGATGGCAGAGCTCGATGACGAGAATGGTGGCCGAACCTCCATGACAGGGCTCTTCCAATGCAGAGGTGACCTTTCTAACTCCAATTGCTACAACTGCTTTAGCAGGCTCCCGGTCCTCCGCAAATGAATTTTTATGTCCGCACTTTCGGAGATTTGCTCCAACGTGGGTCCCCCACTGAATATACTGATATAGTTATATTGTTTACAAGACAATTGTTCTTTTCCAACATCATGTTTCCAAATTCTGGCTTGCGCCTTGTAGTTTCCATTTAGTTTTAATTTGGTGGATGATAGAACCAGAGTGTGATGATTTTTGGTTATTTCTTTGTCATAGTTTTTCTCTTTTTTTAGTTCATTTTTCCTTGGGTGGCTAAAGTTAATGTTTATGCTTCTTTTGTTTTCTGCAGAGAGCAAGAAATATGTAGAAAATTGGATCTCTTCTCATCGACGACATACCTGATTAGTGATGTTTCTGCAGTATAGAACAGCCTCAATAGTTATGAGGAGTAGGTGTGGTCAATAATAAGGTAGTTATTATGATGCTTTACCACTGTTTGAGATTGAGAATGGTGTACAGCTGCTATTCTACTCTCAACTGTTGAAAATTAATCAAAACAATGGAAAGAGAAAAAAATTATATGGATGAATGCATCTTGAATGGAGCGAGCTTGCAATTCTTTGATAGTTTGATGTAAATATTTATGTTCATGTGAAATTGCTTGTATCATATCATTTATCGTATGTTAAACCTTGTACTCAAATTTGGGTATCAATTAAAAGTAAAATATGTATAACGTGGTTTCATTCTATCTTCTAGGGTTAAATATTTTTTATTGTAATATACTAATATGTTCTTAAATTTTCTCACAGATTAATTACGCATAATCTTTTATAATAATTTTAATTTTTTTCTTAAATAATTTTATTTTATACTTTTAAAATTATACTTAAAATTAATATTACTCATATAATTCACCAATGTGCCATATATAGTCCGTTTAGTACAATCCAATTTCCTATAGTTGTTAAGATGGAGAAATTAGTCTTTGGGTTTCACCCATCCTATTCGGACTTATTCATCACTTATTATAAGAAAATCTAATATTATTTACAAAAAATTCTAAAAGTACCTTTTAGAGAATAGAGAAAATTATATATCTACATGTTGACCAAATTTTTTGACAAAATGTACAATTCAATTTTTTTTATACTGATTTTTTCAATCAATTTTTTCTGTAAAATGTTTTTTCTTATAATCCACTCTTCTGAAAAATATTTGAATTATATTATTTTTTAATTTTAAAAAATATATTTTTCTCCCTAAAAGAGTATAGTACCGCACTTCAAATACCGTGAGTTGGGAAAATATTCTAACAAGCCCTCCAAAAAATTTGCTCTTCAAAGATCCAATACATTAGACACCAATGATTGTGGAGAAGTATCCTCCTCTTCATGTCTGCCCCATAAGAAGGAATTTTCGACAACATTTGTTTCTCTTTTGCCCAAGCTTTCAACCACCAAGATCATTAATAAATGTACAGCTATTCTAATCAGACATTTTGTGTGCCTTAATTTGTTTCATCTCTGTACCACCTTGTTGATTTCATTTATCTTCATCATCAAGGTCTTACCTCAATGGGTTGAATGTGTTTGATTGTTACACAACATAAAAATGTTGGGAAGGGCAGCAACCAATGCATATTCATGGTGGTGGGCAAGCCACATCAGGACAAAGCAATCCAAATGGCTAGAACAAAGTCTCCAAGGTATATATTTCTCTTAATATATATATATATATAGCTTGATACTTTTCTCTCTTAGTTTTCCATTATCTATCATTAATTCCATCGGAACGCTTTATTATTTTGCCATTAATTTCAACAAAATAGTGGGCCTCAATTCACAGGCAAATTTAGAATGATTGACATTTTCATTTTCTGTTGATTTCACAAACACTTAATTATTTAGATGTGATGAAAATTTCTTGATTTGTCCTAAGATAGAAGGGAAGTATGCTTGCTTAAACATGATGCATCCCATTCCATATAGATATAAATACTTGTCCTTGTTTTATTTATTCACCATTTTCTGACAAGTTTAGAAAAGTAAAATGATTGTAATGCAGAACAAAAGATAACATTAAAATGACCTGAAAACCAGATAATGGTATATTGTAGTTCTACCGGTTTCGTTTAGTTCACAACTCCAGCCCACTTTGCTTATAGCATTAAGTTTCCAGCTGAATAATAATAAATCTGGGTTGGAAAAACAACTCATTGTCAATGACATGCAAACAAAAAATTTAACAGATATGGAAGATGTGATGGTTGAAACCCTCAACATCATTCATAATGAAGGAGAGTCATTTTCTCAAAGGGCAGAAATGTACTACAGGAAGAGGCCACAGCTGGTAGGTTATGTGGAAGAAGTCTTTCGCTCATATAGAGCATTAGCAGAGAGATATGATCTTCTATCAAAGGAGCTCCAAAGCGCCAACCACACTATTGCCATTGTTTTCCCAGAACAAGTCCATTATAGAATTGATGAGGATGATGCTGAAGAAAGTTTCCCTGGAACAAATTCATCATCTCAAGACCCCAACAA
>PYAF01003172.1:1046242-1064265 GCA_007407185.1 Glycine tomentella | reverse complement strand
CTAAGAAAAGCGTTTTTAAAAGTGATTTTTTTGTTCTATTACTTATATATAATATTATGTAAATATCATTTCAAAGTATTAGTCGTAACTCACTAGTTATAAGATTGAAAGTAATATAAAACTAAATTAACAAACTATCAAACAAACAGTAATATAGTGTTAGATTTGTTTGGTTCAAATTTCAAATTACATTCCAAATTCATATTGCATATCATTTTATTATATTTGATTCGGATGTTCTTTTTACTGAAAAATAAATGAACAATTTTCATCAAATAATGTGTTTCTTTTAAAATCAAACTTAAACTTAAATTAATTTTGTCTTAACATGAAGTTATTAATTTTCTATTTTATATATGTTTGTTTGAATCTTGGAAAAACAAGTTTTTTCTTTTCTTTTAGAAATAATTTGTACCTACTTATTAAAAAATCACTTTTAAAAACGCTTTTCTTAGAAATACTTTTCTAAATTTTAAACAAACAAACCCATATATTACATTATGCATTGTAAATAATTTATTAAATATGATTATTTCAATTTTCATGTAATGTTCAAAATATATGTATTACACATTTACAAATTAACTTTAAGTTAAATTTTTTTTTTGTGTAAAATTATCAAAGTTCAAATTTAGTTCTAATTAAAAAATTCATTTATTTTTGTCCCTACAAAATTATACCATATTATATTATAAGTTAAAATATAATGTATTATTTTTATAAAAATTAAAATTTAGTCCCTATATTTTTTATTTATTTTTTGTTCATACGAAATTATAATGTATTATTTTTTTACTCAAAATTAAGTTCAGGTTGATGAATCCGTGTTACATTTTCTTTTTAAATTTGAATTTAAAAACACAATTTGGAAGGATTAAAAATCACAACAAATTCCATAAAATAAAAAATATAGTTAAAACAGGATTTGTGTTGGTTAAAAACCGGCCAATTGCAATTTTTTTTAAAAAAAAAAAAATACATAAATCGAATCCTCTTCCCATAACAGTGAGGTTCTCAGGTTCCAGGAAAAATAAAACAATCACAACAGTGGCGCATGTGCTCGTCGAGAGAAGTCTAGGCAACGGTGGCCTCGGAGTGGGAAGGAAGACGGCAAAGTTCGTTGGGCTTGGAAGAGAGGAAATCGGTGACGAGAGCAGCTGATCTGGTTGGTGGTGGTGGTGTCGAAGGTGGGTTATGGCGGCATAGAGGGAAGATATAAATGAGAATTATTACTATGTGGAGACAGAGGATTTTGGCTAACATTGACAAGATTGAGGCAACTAACTCACTATGACAGAGATGGCAAGGAGGGTTGATAACTGATAAGCTTGTCATCTCTCAGGCTTAGTGTCTTGGTAAAGAGAATGAAATCAGAATCATATGAATTTTTAGACAAATATTATACCAGGAAGAACAAGCACTCTAAGTAATGTTTAATAAATAGGTTATAGATAATTTGTTGAAAACTCGCACAAATAAAATTCTATCCATGAAAGATGAACCTTAAAGAAACTACAAATTAATGGATAGCATATGTTCATAGATATAATTAACTTTTTACAATAATCCACCCTTACATATTAAATATGAAGTTTACTTCTAAAAATAACTCATCATTCTGAAGTTTTTCATTTTCAAACAAGAAATTGAGCATTCTCTTTTTTTACTAAGTGGCCGGTATAGTGTAAAAAAAACATGTTACATAAATGTCTTGATATTTTTAAAAGTAGGTGAGAAACGTACATAAAAATGTAGGATATTCGTGGGGTGATTTGGTTAGATTTTTAAATAAAAAATTATCTAAACTAAATTTACATATTATTATATATGTTATATAATTTTAAAAATAAATTTTTTATTAAATTTTGTATAACATACTTCATTTAAAAATTATTATCTTCACTTCTATTTCGTATTAATATAAAATAATATTATTAACTCTATTTATAACATACTAACTTGTGTATCACTTAATATTTAACACTTTTTTTTAACATACATCTTTTCCAACATATAAAAATAAATTATACATATTGATTATAAAACAAATAAAAAATAATAAATGATTTAATATTTGTTATTAATTATCATAATAAAAATCAATATAATTATAATATAATATTTATTCAATTTATTATAACAAAATTCGAAAACCAAACTAAAACATAAAAAATATGCAACTTTTAAAATTTTTATTTTTGTAACTTTTGGTTATTTTGGATCATTTGATGGTTTACAAACGATTTGATTTAATTTTGAACCCACTTACATAAACCTACTAAAAAGAACTTCTTGTAGGTGTTCTAGGAAAATTCTCAACAAAAAATATTTAAATATCCATATACAATTATTTACCAATTTTTTAAAATTAGAAAATTTTATTTCCATTGAATTAGTGCAAATATTATTTCGCAAACCTTTAAGGAAATGCTGAAAAATCATTGTGAATAAATCATTTCACTACTCATCTTATAGAAATTTGCAAGTCATCAAAATATATTTACCACTAAAGAAGAATTTAAGAAAATATTACAACACATTAAAGCACTACAAATTCCTAAAATAACGTAAAATTTCATCCAAACTTTAATAGGAATTAGACGATCCTATTTGGTCAAATACCTAACGACAAACTCCTATGTTGCTTTCATTACAGTATTTCTCTTCACAAACTAATCAGTCAACATTCCCCATCACTTTTTACTACCTTGGCACTTTGGCTGAGTTCATCTTGTACTAGCAAATTTACATGTTTATCATTCGCGTTTTGATCATTTGAACTTTGATTAATTGAATCTATCTTCTTGTCCTGATCTAAATTTTGACTCCCCTTGTCAATGTTGTTATTCTCAGTAGCCTTCTTAACACTTACTTGCTCTTCACACACTACTACTGGATTTGCTTTATCTTTTGAGACTTCCTCACCACCAATTTTAACAAGAGGTGTGCTCGTCTCTTGACCTTTTTCTAATCTTCCCTTCTCTTGGCTGCTATCAACCTGGCTTCCAGTGGTAACTTTAGGGGGCTCATTTTCTTGTACATTCTCTTTTGGTGTGGTGCTGGGATCAGAAACTTTTAACTCTTTCGTGGGATTAACATCTTGCTTCAATGGAACTTTATCAACCAAAGGGGTAATATGTTTGTTCTGTTGAGACAATATAAACAAAAACAGTGAGTGAATTTTCCATTTCAGCTGAAGCAGCTTTTCTTGAACTTGAGCACAATGCAAGAGATACATAGGTTATATTTAAATGAACCTTTGGGTCAGAAGGCAAATTAGTAGAAATGGATGGCTTTGTCAAAGAGCTAACAGCAGGCTTAGTATCCACAGCATTTTTTACTTGAGCACCTTTATCAGCCAAAGAGGTAACATGTTTGTTCTGTTGACAAAATAAACAAAATAGTTAGTGAATTTTCCATTTTAGGTGAAGCAGATTTTATCGAACTAGTGCACAATGCAAGAGATACATAAGTTATATTTGAATGAACCTTTGGGTCAGAAGGCAAATTGGTAGAAATGGATGGTTTTGTCGAAGAGCTAACTGCTGGCTTGGTATCTATAGCATTTTTTACTTGAGCAACTTTAATTTGTGATATAGTATTTGAAAGGGGATCAACTCGTGTGCCCGAAGTTGCTGTGGCGGATTTTACCACATGATCTGAAATTAGATTACCCTTCAAGACTGGTTTTTCATCTGCTAATTTGGATTTTGCATGCAAATCAGAAGATCCCAACAAACCTTGTTGAGATGGATGTTGAGGTGGTACAAAACTACTGGCAACCTTCTCTGTAGTATTTCTAATCTGCACTTGATTTTTAACTGATGTGGATGGCTTAACTGCAACCATTTAAATAGAAGTTATTCAAATGCCTTTCATATGATTGAAATAACATTACTAGAACAATGAACAATAAATAATGAATTTTCTAGAAGATTCACGAGTCTTGCATATAATTGAAGTAATAACCTTACTACAACAGGCAGCTATAAAACATTTTTAAAAGATTCATGAGCATGCCATCTTGTACTTTTGTCACTCAATAATACAATTCTCTAACTAGCAATTAAATAATCAGTTAATTCATTATCAATATCAGAATTTAAAAGTCATAAAGTAAATTATAAATAAATAAACAAATAAAACCCATCACATAAACTTTGTAGTGTGTGAATAAACAAATAATCAGTTAATTCATAGAACCCAGACTCAGTTGATAGTTCAGGACTTAAACTTTGCATGGAACCAATGATTTAGGAGATAGAATTGGGTTGGGAAGAGAACACATTTCAAGAAAATGTTCTCATTTGGAACAGTGAAAAGATGAAGAGATTCAAGAGAAAGAAAGAAAATGCTGTGGGAACTGCAAAGAAATAGATCTCCATATATCAAAGAAAAAGGTGAGAAGAGGGGAGAATTTTGATGTAATGACCAAAATACCCTCATTTTGATTTTATTTTAAAATAAAGGTAAAAATGTCTTTTAATAAAAGAATTTTTTTTCTTCTTTCTTTTCTATCCAACCATATAAGCGGAGAATAAGAACTGAACCATTTTTCTTTCTTATTCTCTTAATGCAAACAACCTAAAAATATCTACCCATTTTCTACATAGTTTTTCTTTTCTCTCCAATTTCTTTCCTACCTACTTCTCACATCCAAACAAAGGGGTGGCGAAAATTTGTGGAAAAAAGGGACAAAATCAATGGACAAGTGTGGCCAATCCTGGAATTTGACTAATATGAAGATAAATCAAAATAAAATATAAAAAGGTCCAAAGAAAATTACCATCAGTCATTCCAGGAGCAGTTAACTTTTTGAATGGCATATCAAGGGCTAAAGATAAAGAGTGTCGAGTTGCCAGCTGTTCAGCAGTGGTATACTGTGTGCTGGTCATGGTTCCTGTATTTGTACAACCATCTTTCTTTCGTAAAATGCTCCACCTCTGCAAGTATTTGTAGATAACCCACAAGAATATGTAAAATAAAAAATAACAATAAAGGAAAAATGGTACAGCAAACAGTTATTAAATTACACAAATATTCACAAAGCATCAGTACAAGAAAATATGTATTCAGAAGGCTACATTGTAAAATGGTCCACCTCTGCAAATTTATCGAATGACATTAATATTCACAAAGCAATCAGTACACAGAAATATGTATTCACAAGGATACAAAGATTCATTCATTGAACCGTCACACACGAGAAGTTCTTGAAAGTGTTGGACATGAAAATTTTCATTGTTAGGATTTGAACCCAGGGAAACTGGGTGATAGCCAGTCATCTTACCTGACTAAATGACAACAAATAAAAATATACCCAGTGCCATCAATCTTATATTGTAATCAAACACAATCACAGAAAGATGACACCATGTGTGTGCAAGAATACACTTTTGTCTTTCCATTGAGAATTTTCCCTTCACCCTTTTAGAATCAAGGGAGGAAGGGATGACACACTTAACCCACAATGTACATTTGTACACCAAAAATGGTCAGTTTTCAAGAGGCCCAAACTCAACAGCTGCACAATCAAGCTAAAGTATCCTCTCCAATATTATAGTTAATGGGTGTCAATCTGCTATATTAGACCAAAAATTGACTGCTTTAAAGGTGTCCATCTAAAAGAGAATGAACTTTCAAAGAACTCATTACAAGGAACAAGCACAAGACTAAAACCTTAGGGATCAAACAATAATTTTAACTTATCTGTTTTTGAATTTCAGGGAAAATCAGGCTGGTGTCCAAATGTAATGGATTGCATATGTATAATGAATCTTGGAGATATACAAGGTCTAGGACTAACTAACTGAGACGGATTATATGATCAGAAGGCCAGAATCATCACACTTCATCCTTTAGAATTACTAAAGGGTGCTGTCTAGAGCTATGACCACCAAGCAAGCTAACACTAAAAACAAACTTCAAAAAGTGAGATAATAGAAAAAAAAAGTTACTGGTTTTAAAATAAAGGAGAACGTGATTTTAAAGAATTTAAACCCTTGCTGTCTTTTCTTTCTTACACTTCTTACCCCCTCAATGGACATGACCATTTGAAAAATCTTCTAACTATTAATCAAAAGTTCAAAACAGATAATGATATACATAATGCCTTAAGTGGATTACCAACAAAATTTTCACATAAATACACTGAGGAAATATATAATATAAGTTGATAACACAATGTAATTTATAAATTTTGAGGATTTGAAAACCACCTGAGCCAACTGTGTAGCACTTCTCTTAATAGGAAAGTCGTCTCCCTTTGCCATGGTTGCCCAGTTCCCTTCACCCCATCTTTGAACAGCAGCTCGTAGCTGCATGTCCTCTTCTTCTGACCATGCCTTTCTTTTTCTTTTGGAAGCCATGTTACCACCAACTATTCCCTTGGTTTCTATACCATCTGTAAATGATATAGTTGGCAGTGTCTGTCTCTGAACAGTAACTGGAAAAATAATGCTTGTCCCTTGCATCAAATTAGAGGGTTGTGAATTTTCAATAGGAATTCTAGATGAATGGCAAACTGGAACATTTATAGTCAATGGAGCCTCGATTGTTGAGCTACTAGGGGCAGATTCACCCAGTGTACGAGAAGCAATCATTACCTGATGAATAAAAAGTTCCCAAGAACAGGTTAGTCAAAATTGAATAACAAGAAATAACACAATAGAAAGTGTAAACATTGAAACTGTAAAGAGAACTCCATTATTCCTCACTGCATGGGATCATCTACTTGGATCAATCAACATCAATGAGTTCTACCAAATACCAAATTTTCAATAAAATTTATAAAGGTGTTTTTTATTGGTTAACTCAATTTAATAAAGCAATCTTTAACTAGCTCTAGTTTTCTCAATGGAGACTCCACTAGTCTTCTCAGTGACCTAACCACCTTTAGCGAGTTTCTATCATCTCTTTATAGGTGCTACATTAACTTCCTCTCATATACATTGCATTCCAAATACCATCTTTTCTTTCTGAATATTCATTCTCATTTTCACTACACTTATTTTTTTGCTCTTGTTGGAACTTCAGTGCCTAACATTCACAACCATACAGCATCACTAGCTTTATAGTTGCCAAGTAAAGGGAAGCCAACTAGCAATCATATATTAATCTGACAAAATTCTTTTTGTAGCCAACAAAGGTTGGTCCAGTTGGTAAAAAACAGACTTATATCCCACAAGGATGCGGATTCGATTCTTGCTGCTCATGTGAGGACCTTGTTGGTGGATAATTTAAATACTTTTGTAAGCACTCATTGAGCCTTGAGACCTATCCTGACCCTGGTAAGTCCTCGGACCCAACTCACCTAAACTTTTTATACCCAAAAAAAAAATCTTTTTGTTACTGCAATTATAAAGCCCCCCACTTGTGAAAAAAACCTGTTCGATTCTCACTTATTCTTCAATTGTGATAAAATTATGCAGCTATGGTGGGAATCAATGTCATGGATAAATATAGTAGGGGTAACTTCTGTAACTCCAAAAGAACATTTCCGTCAACATTCCTACTACTACAACAATGGAATCAGTCTGCAGAGATGGCAGACTTGGTGGATAGGTTTGACCTGGACTATTTGGCACCATAGAAACAGAATCATCTTCCATAATGAGAGGTTTAACAGCCATAAACTGATGGATGATGCACTATTTCTCTGCTGGACATGGCTAAAAAATTTGGAGAAAGGATTTAACATTCTTTTTCATTATTGGTCTAATAATATTGGGGACGCTTTTGTATTCAGGGGAGGGTTTAGCTTTTAGTTTTCTCTCTCCATTCATTTTCGGATGGGAGCATAGAAACCAGCCAGACTTTTGGCAACTTAATTCATGATCTATCCATGTATTAGTTTGCCATAGGTCTGCTTTCTGATGCTTTGTTTTTGTATCAGTACTACTTGTACTCTGTTTTCATTTATATATATATATATATATATTATTTTTGCTGATAAAAAATATAAAAAATAAAGCCCCCCTACCCCTACCATCAGAGAGAAATTAGTAAAATTTAAACTTTTGACTCTATTAAAGACATTTTTTATATATAGATAAACATTAGAAAACTCTGCCACAAATACTATTTAATTTGAATGCATTTAATCATATCCTTACCCAGTGGCATAAGATTTTTTTTTTTGCTGAGTATAATTAAATGATAATCATATAACTATCTAAGGCCTAATATATTGAGATAGAATGTGTAATAATTAAGGCAAGCATACTTACCTTCACACATGCAGCCGCCTCTGATGCACATTCCACACTTACAGGGGGAAACGCTTCTAGCTCACACTCTAGGTCACTATCATCATCCTGGAAATGAGACTCCAAATAAGTATGAAGATATACAGTGTTAATCCAAGAATCCAGTGAAAAAAAATGACAATACAGCAGTTTGTGCAAAACTAATCTGAGATAGCAATTTGTAGAGTAAAGGTTGTTAAGACTAAAATGATATATAGAATATTGACAAATTTATTTTCTGCAAGAAGTGAATCTTCATGTCATTTACAAACTCAACTATAATCGTTAAATATTTTACTTCTTAGTCATTATCAGTTAACAGATTAAACGTGTGTAAATTTCGACCCTATAAGGAACTGACGCTAATATTTATGCATTGAAATTTCAGCCAGAAACTTAATTTTAATGTATTTAAATATTGACTAAAATGTGCTTGGACACGTGTCTCAAACATGTAAAACCATGACCATTTCTTAAAAAGTGTAAAAGCTACAATAGGTTGCTTCCAAAAAGACATGCATCTTGGCATTGGACCAAACATGCCATAAAACCATGACCATTTCTTAAAAAGCATAGAAGCTACAATAGGTTGCATTCAGGAATTCAAAATCATAAACACAATGGTCTTGCAAATTATAAAGTAAGAAAACTCAACTCTTCATTATTTAACACCAAATAGAATTTCACGTTGCTAAAGTAACAATTAAACAGTCATAAAGAAATTTTACAAAAGCGCAAGATGAAAACCCTTTCAAAATATTCAAATGAAATCACCAGCAAATTCAGTATGACTAATAGCATAAAATAGTACTGACATGGATATACATAGCATGAGCATACCTGTTTGGGTAAACAGCTTAATTAATCAATTTTGAATAAAGCCCAGTTTAAACAAACTTCTTAGGAATAATGAAATAAGCTTCTCATCAGTTAAAATTAACTTATGCATAAGCTAATTTATAGAAGGTCTCATTTAGCTTCTTCGAAACATGATTTTAACATATGCATAAGCTAATTTATAGAAGGTCTCATTTAGCTTCTTCGAAACATGATTTTAACGTATGCATAAGCTAATTTTAGCTTATGGTGAGAAGCTTAATTCATTTTAATATCTTATTATCTTAGAGAGCTTAACGAAATAAATCAAAAACATCTTATACACATTTCATAAACCCCACCAAACCCTTACACAAGAGTTCAGGTGATACGTTCAAATAAGTTCTAAATGAGTACTTTCAAACACATCCCAGAGCTTATTTGAGAGAAAAAAAAAAATCCCATAACCCTACAGTATCACACTCAGTTGTTCAAACTTCAAACTACTGCAGAAGTGAATCACTGGAAGCATTTTGGCACTGTTTCACCTAATAAAAAATTAGCATAACAGAGATTTTATAAGGTAAGTGTTACACAGACCAAAGGTTCAGCCCCATCTTCGAAATTTTCAGGCAAAGAATGGCGATATGCCAAGTGCCTCCATAGCATTTGATATTCTCTGGCGTTAGAAATCCCAGTTGCGCTTTTCTTCACTAACTCGCACCAATCAATCTTCGGGTGAGGGTAATGCGCCACTTCCTGAAGTAAAGTGAACACCGTAGATGCGTCGTACCTGCGCAAAATCCCAAATCTTTGAAGCCCCAACACAAATTTATAAAAAAAAGAAAATCAAAAAGAAAACAAAAGAATACCTCTGCATGAGCGTCACAGCATCTTCTTCAGTGAACGAAACTTTCTTGTTCCTCTCTGGCATTGGTGTGTCGTAGAAGAGAGAAGAAAATTGACTATGGCTGTTTGGTGCGCGGAAAATAATTATTGACCCCTAACAGAGACGAATTGCAGAGAGGGATTAACCGTTGAAGAAAGTGTACAGCCAGAAAAGGAGATTGAGACGGCGTCAACGGATTGATTAATTATAATCATAGTTTGTAAAATCCGGTATGTTAAATCTGTGATATTCTGTATATATTAAAAATTTAAAATTACATGTATCTATTATATATCATTATATAATTGATATTATTTAAATAAAAAAAATCATTCATATTTTAAAATTTAAAATAATAATTCAAAATCTAATTTCTTTTTAAAATCCAAAATCTTAATTTTTTTAAATAATAAAAAATAAAAATTTGATTGAGTCATATTAGTCTAATGGAGATTCAATGACTTACATAATCAGATCAATTACATAATCGATTTAATAATAAAATCGACTCAATTAAACCATCCATTTCCATTCCAATTGGTTGAACTGGACAGAATTCAATAACTCATCTCATGTAATAAAAAACAGAGAAATTAAATGGTAGAATAAAATAGAAGATAAAACAATAATACAAAATCGTTGGTCTTAATTATTGTTTTATTTTTTAATTTATTTGTAGAAGAATAATAGCAAGTGCCATTAAAAATATTAATTAATTTATTTATTATCTATGTTTACTATTTATTTATTAATATAATATAAGTTGAAATTTCTACTTTGGAATTTACTTTATCACCATCATTCATGCTTGTTTTGCTCAAACCTGACTCCAAATCTGAATCTAGATTTGTAGTCCCTAACTTTTTTATTCTTTTTTAGTGAATTTTGAGATTTGTGTGGTTGATGATTTGCTTTTTGGCTGTTGTGTTTTGAAATTTTACAATATTTCTTTTATTTTAGGTTTGGATATGTTTATTGAAAAGATTGAAAGGTTAGAAATTAATTGTATGATATGGAAGGGCCACCAGAGACGTCAGTGGCAATTTGGTACATTATAAGTAGCGCGACGAGCGTCAAGAACTTTTTTCTATTTTCAGAGGTATTTCTCTCTTTTTTCTATTTTTATACATGATAATATGAATCTTATACTAATATCAGTTGAATCTAATATGTGCCGGATGCGCATATGTTCAACTTGTTCATGTTTTCAATAACTTCTGAAAGGGATATTTGTTTGTCGGCAAAGTAAATTTTTTTACCCAACTAAAATGTGTTACGTGTTCATTTTTGTCTAAAGATCTAAATGGTATGATAATATTTTATTGTGAGTGACTGAGTTTTACCAACTATAACTAGTTCATGAGACTTGGCTACACTTTTTGAAATATATTGAGTTTAAAATGAAAATTATTTATCTAAATCAGACCAAGATTCATCATGCATTAGTTTTAGATTACTTTGATGTAAAGATGATGAATTTATTGAAGAGGATAAACCTACTGAAGGCTAATGATTTTTTTAAATCATGATTTCATGTCATGGGGATATGAAATTTATTTATATTATCAACCTTTTGAATTTGTTCTTTATTTTTATTTTTCACTTACTTTCTCTATAAATATGCATTCAAACCTATATATACCATTAAATTATTCACAACTAATTACAAGATTGTTATTATTTTAGTAGTGTCCATTTGCATTTTTAGATTTTAATTATTTTTCATTCGTTGTTTGCATGCATGAGTTACACGACCATTTTTATTCTTAAGCTTTAATTTAAATACAAGTACAATAAATTATATTTATATTTAATGTAAAAGTTTGAACAGTCAAATTATTAAGCATGTATCTAATGAGTATGTGAGTCTGTTTGGATACAAGGTTAGAAGTACTTTTGAGAATTTCTCTACTGACAAAAACATTATATTTTCAGTGGAGAAGTTCTCAAAAGCATTTCTGACTTCTATCTAAACAGACCCTAAAAGTAATAGAGAAATTGATGAATCCGAGAAATTGTGGTTGATCAAATCAATGGTTGACATGCCTTTTGTTTGTGACCATATGCATTCTTCATTAGGATATAATGTTAAATTGTTAAAATAAAATAAAAAGAAACTAATTATTAATTGGTCTGTTGGTTTGATAATCTATAAAGGCAAATTCCATCAATATATATTTCGACTATAATATAAAGTATTGATATATTGGAACAGTCAAATACAAAAACACCGTTGATTAATATAATTTATTTGTGTAATAAATTACACATTAATATATTAAATCAATTAAATTAAAAATACTACTCATTAAATATTGTATCATTGACTAATTTTAATCAATCAATTATTTCATCTTAATTTCAAATTTAATTTATATCGTACAAATTTTTAGAAGTAAGAAAATAAGTTTCTAAAATAGGTTTACTTATTAAAAAAAATGTTATATAATTTAGTTTTTTTCAATTTTACAATCATTTTATCTTTATAAAAAGGAAAACTTTTATTATAGTTTCACTACTACTACAAAACCGTCTTCGTTTTATTGGCATTGTGTACATGATAAGCTTTACAACATGAGATAGGATGTCTATTGTTTTGTCATTTGTGATAATTTTATTGCTGTGATATGTGTTATACAATTATAGTTTTTTACATTTATAATAATATATAAAAGGGATATCTTTTTAGTGTTTATTTTTATTTAATGGATTTTGCCCCTAATAATTCATAATATAACCGACCCATGCTTTCTTTATCTCTTCCAGTTGTAACTTCCATATTTGAAATATATTATCCATTGAAGTTTTATTCACTCCCCCCATGTTTCTTTTGTTGGTAGTCTCCCATCTCTTCCACAAATAATAACTTTTGAGTGGTGGTGAGTGGTAGGTTAATGAATGAATAACGTAGTTATAGAGGCTGCAACTTAACTGCAACGAAGCAAAACCTGCAAAGGACAATGCATGACAAATGACTAGAGAAGAGGACAACAGGTTGGTATCATATCTCAACTCCAAGACTTCCCCTTCGTTTGTAGGTAAGTAAAATGGTCAGGGATTTCTCTTGCTCTCTCTTTATCTTTTATTTTTTTTCTTCTACTCTCACTGATTTTTCATCAACACAAGCATAGTTACTAAAGTTTTATCATCTTACTGTAAACATATTTCTATCAATGAAATTTATATTTATTTGCATAAGCATTCTCTTCTACATGTATTTTTCTTCTTAATTTGTGCAGATATATACTCTTCTATATTCAGTTGTTGCTTTTTCTACTCATGTACCATCGCTATTCGATGTTCAAAGGCACTGCTCTCTTTGAAATTAAATAATCGTCCTTATATTTGAAATGCATTTTCATTTAAGAAAACCCATCATTTACCATTGTTATGCTTAGAACTGACCTTAGTTTGAAATTGAAACCTAGTTATATTATGCTTTCTCAATTGTTGTTGGTGAAAATGTCCTGAAATTTTAATTGATTGATTTTTTGCAGCAAATTAAGTGGCGTGCGTGTAGAGCAAAGATGGAAAGAGAAAGCGAAAGTGAGGGGCAATTATCGTGTACGGAGCACAACTACAACTGCTTAATTTTGATTTAAATGTAATTTATGTACCTTTTATCCCTTCCTCTTTTTGTTTTTTACTTCCCCATTACTCATTAGGTATATATTAGAATGTATGTTGTACATAGAACTAGCACCTATATGTAGTGTTGTAGTCTTAATTATTAATTAGAGTACATATATATATGTTTAGCCTTTTGTATTTTACTCAAATTTTAATTGATATCCCTCTTTTTTTCAAATTACTTTTATCTTTCTTTTTTAACGTGGTTAACTAAGTCAATTAAAATATATGAGTAGACGAAATTATCTTTACATTTTAATTGTAAAATCTAAATTATCCCCTCCCAAATTAGTTTCAGAATTTAAGGTTCGTTCAATTCATCTTCATCATTTGCGAGTACGGTTCATCTTCTTCTTGTTGACGAGTTTTTTTTCAATGTCAAGGGGGTACGAATTCCTCTTCCTCTCACGAGGTTTACGTTTCATTCCTTTTTACCGTTTGCGAGTTCTTCACCGTTACTTTTTCAGTTCGTGAGTTCTTCAGTGTTCCTCTTTCACTTTGTGAGTTCTCCATGGTTCCTCTTCTAGTTCACAAGTATCTCCGTTTGTCTTCCTCTTCGACGTTCATGAGTGCTTTGTTACTCTTCCTATTTCACGATCTCTGTTTCTCTAATGACCTTGTATATAGGTTATTTTTTAAGATTATTTATTTAATTTTAATTGTTTATTGTTGCTTATTTATGAGTGGTGTTTTAATGGGAACCAATTTGGGACCACATATGATTTTTTTAAATCATTTATTTATTATTGTTGATTAAAATAATGTTGATGTTTGAGACCACAGAAACACAATGAATGAACTGTAATACATGATTCCTAAACTACGTGAATATTTTGGTTCACTTTACGGACCAACGGGGCAAACCATATGAGATTTGCAATGTTGATCCTGATAAGTTAGGAATGTTCGACGCATATGACTGTGCGAACAACATTGCTAATGACTTAGACTTGCCACCATGTCATCCCTTTATTTGGTTTCCTTCTACTACTAATGATAAAATTATTCCCCTTAAAATTGATCATGATGTGCTAAAAATGTTTATTGAGAGTCAAATTGAAGCAAAACACTAACATTTGAAGTAAAGGATCATATTCAATCAGAGAAAAAAAAATTGAACTAGAAAATTGAAGAAGTAGAAGAATGAATGGTGTTAAGAATGCATATAAATAAGGTGGATTCACGTCCAACAAAAAACTGAGTTCACGTCCAATTACAGACAAAACAAAAAGAAACAAGAGTCTTAAAATATTTTCATGTGGAGAGGAAAAAGATGAGCGTGTTTTAAACGTAAAATTTCATTAAAGTCATGTGACTAGTATGTGTCTAATTTATGTTAAATTATTAAACGATGTTTAGGACGAAAGGGATCTGGGTGTAATATAAACTAAACAATTAAGAGGATTTTTGCAAAGTGCAAAAAAAAGGGATATCGAGTGAAATTTAAAAAAACACATTGGATACAATATAATTTACTCTATTAATTATTACATCTCGTCTCATATAGCTTTGACTTGACATATTATTTTGCATTTTCATTTAATTTATTAGTTATATTCTTTTTTTATGATTCCATCTTCTTAGGTTTTATATCAAATCCCCGATTAAAAAAAAGTAAAAAAACTTTTATTAATTTTTTAGACTATTGAAAGTTTCCTACTTTTTTAATTTTTTCTCTTATAAAATACAAAATAGAAAGTTAAAGTTTAGACATTAGTCTTACAATTTTTAATTGTTAAGAAAAAATGTAACTACATCAAACCGAAAATCTTATTTAAAAATTACAAAATGCAAACACACACACATATATATAGATTATATAGAGATATAAAATAAATTATTAGATTAAAGATCATATAATAAAAAATACTGACATACAGACACTTTTGGACATCCTTTTAAAAATAACCACAAACCATAATATTTATGGATCAATCGGGTAATCCACTAAAACCTGCCAACTTTTTTGAATTTTACAACTCCAATTCAAACTACCCCACTATTTTAAACTAACCACTCTTTTTAAAACTGTGAATTTTATAATTTTAAAAACCAAAATCAAAACTACCCCAATATTTCTCTTTTTAGATTCTTTTTAGCTTTTCTAAGTAGTGCTTATCAAGGATCCTTTATCTGGTGTTGTTTCACAAATAAATTATGGCCTATAAGATAAATTAGATAAAGAGTAATTAAGAAGCATTGCACTACACGTGTTCAAGACATAAAGGTTATATTCCATGACAGAAACACAAATGTTGGTCCGAACTTCAATTGTAGTCCATTATCTACAGAATATAAAATGTGGTTAGATTTTAGAAAAACATCAACATTTTCGTACGCTTAATAAGGTGCTCTTAAGATTTAATCAACCAAACCAGCATGGAAACTTCAATTGGTTATATATTATCCGAGTGAAAGAACATGTTCATTCCCAATAAGATCCCACTAGATGAACGTCTAACATGCCACTGACTGAACTGTTCGTAGCAGTTATATATATTTTATCTATACTTTATTTTATTGTATTTTTCTTTCAAGGGGCATATTATTGAAGTGGATAAGAACATCCATTATGCGCTAACAATAATGCAATTTAACTTGGTTTCTTACACCTGCATTTGGTGTTATTTTTTGTTCCTTTGTCTTCATTCTACCTTCTCCAAAATGGTTCTTTATAGTTATTCTTGAAAGTAAGATCATAAAAAGTTTATTGTTAAATAATTTTATGTGTTTTTAAAGACAATTATTATTTTTCACTTATAATTGAACGTATTTATTTAGTAAGATCATAAGAAGTTAAACTTATTTTAGTTAAGTTTATTTTAATCATTATTTTTAAACTATAATTACCAGGCACTCCAAAAAAAAAAACTAACGTACCCTTTATTTCTGTTTACACTTTACCGTGAAGAAATACAAAAACTATTCAATTAAAAGGCATTCTAATCTTAATATCTTATTAATTAATTTAATAACTTAATTTCTAAAAAAGGTCTTTAACAACAAGATTAAGAGTTTGTGGCCTTTCAAATGATATATAAAGCGATAAACTTAAATTTATATAATTCTGTATCAATATAACTTACTAAATTCTTCAGTAAAAGACATTATAATTTTAATTTTCAAATTTTTAAATGGTATAATATGTTTTTAAAAGCATAAGTGTTGACCTTTAGTAAAAATAATAAATTAAATTCAGAAGAAGTAATTTTAGTTAAAATCAAACGTAAAAATTAAAATTTCTTTAATTTAATTTTAATAATTATTTTTAAATTTAAATCTTAAGATTTACCATGCCACCACTCATCTCTATCAGCACATTCTATATTAATATTTACAAATATTACTTAATTTTTGTTGTCAATACGAAGAGGTTAGTTGTTAAGAGTAAACAACATTTTCATATTTTATGGAATTCTTTGTTCTTTTTTATTTACATTATGAGTTCATTTGTTATTTACATAGAAGACAAGAGAAAATAAGTTTTAAACAAGAAGAGAGAAGAGAGAAAATGGAAACGAATAAGGTGTTACTTAATTTGAGTCACAAGATACAATATGAGCCAGTTGAACTAATAAAAAAATAATGGTTTTGAAGAGAGAAAATAAAAAGGAATAAAGATGTCACCTAATTCGAGTCACAACACAATGTGAGTAAGAATGGTATAAAGAAAGAAACAATGCTTTTTTTTCTAAGAAATGTTGAAATCAGAGATTGATTGCATTTATATATCTAAACCTTCTTCACCAGTTAAAAAAAATGTTGCACCTCATAATAGAGGTACTTCAATTCTATAGAAATAATCTAATTTATATTTTATTATATTGTATGAAAAAATTAATTTAAATATAAAAAAATGTGATAGTTTAACAAAACTATAGATACATAGGCGCGATAGTTCTTGTGTTTCTGTGTTTATGCTAATAACTAATAAAATTTATTTAATACCTTGCATCACATGTTGCAAAAACAATTTAGTAAGCTTTGGTTCAGAAATATTGACACACACAAAATTTATAAGAGTATCAACAAATTTACAACAAAAAAATTGTTAGTGAAATCTCCTTAAATCAATTAGATCATAATTTCAAAGTGAAAAAATTATTTTACTAACGGGATAAGTATCAACTAATTTTCCTTATTGCATAATTTTAAACTAATATTACATTATTTTTAACAATAAAGAAAATTTAAGAAGCTGCCAGCATACTTTCGTGTATATATAATTATATAGTAAAATACAAAATAAATAGGTGAATCACCACTCAAACTTTTATTTATTTATTTATGTAGACTAGTAATTTATTTCTATCTCTTTCGTTTTTTAAATGTTTTTTACACACACATATGTATAATTAAAATGAATGGTTAAATAATATATCATTGTATGGTATGTTTAAAGACTTCTTCAATAATTACCTTAAAAATATACGAGGAGGTTT
>PYAF01003172.1:1035832-1046142 GCA_007407185.1 Glycine tomentella | reverse complement strand
TACACACACATATGTATAATTAAAATGAATGGTTAAATAATATATCATTGTATGGTATGACTTCATCAATAATTACTTAAAAAATATACGAGGAGATTTATAATTTATTGGTAATATAAAAACATTTATCCACGCAGTATATGCTTATTAATCTTTTTAAATAAATATATTGAACAATAAAGCCCTATAATTTGACATTCATAAGATAATCATTAAAAAAATTAATCTCTAACCTGCTTGACCTTGTAAATTCGAATATACATCAAAATTTATCCAAAGAATACAGTGAGAATATTTTAATGAAAAACTCACAAGGAAAATGCTAATGAGTTTACGGATATTAGTTAAGAAATTAAAAATAATATTATAATGGAAAATTAATTAGTAATAAAACATTTTTATTTATACCCTTAGGAGGAGTTACGACACTCGTTAGAATGGCATAAAACATTATAAGAGAAAAACCTACAATAGTTAAACTATCAAGAGTTTGATCTTCCAGCACATGTGAGAAACATGGATCCCAATATCACTACATGCCAAACATCGAAGTTTGAAGAAAACGCCATTACCCTAATTCCTATGGCACATTGAGAATCGTTTTCTAGCTGTGATGCATTAACTTGTATTTTTAATTCTGCGTACTTGCGTAGAAGAGGTTCTCTACGGACTACGGTTCACAAACCAACTACCGTCATAATATGACGCCTTCAGACGGAGTCTACGGTACGCAACTGAAATTCGTGCGTACTGTCCGAAAGAAAGTGTGACCGTCGAATCATTTGATTTTTATTTTTTTATTTTTTTCTTTTTCTTTTTTTTCTACCATTTATCAATTTATCCTTCTTCCTCCCTTCACTCTCCGACCCATAAGCACTGGGATTCGCGATGGCGCAGCCCTTAAGCACGCGACCCCTCCGTCACCGTACCTCATGCGCGCGACCCTCCATCATCGCGAATGGGGACTCTCTATGTCCCTCTGTTTGCGATCATCGCAATTTGGGGGCTATTATTAGGAGCAAAATCAAAAACACATGTCGGAGATGCAGAGGTTTCTGAAGGAGCTGAAGCAAGGTTTGGAGCCAGGTTCAGTGAACTTAGGCTCGTGCATGGCTCGAGACTACCAGAGTGTGACGCTGGTGACAGGTGGCGCAATGCACTCCGTCAAGTCGATTTTGCCGTTGAGTTGGAGGATGTGGTTTGGAGTGCGTTGTGGCTCTCCTTCGTTATCACCATCGGGCATTCAACTTGTTCTTCGAACCCAATAGCCTGTCATGTGGCCGTTGGCCGCCGCTGGGGTTCTGCTTGTCGGTGTCATGCTCGTTGGTGTCGGCTCGATAGAGGTGAATCGTGCGGTACAGTGGGAGGTGCACAGTGGGTCACGGAAGTCGGAACGCAGAGGTGCTGAGGAGGAACTCCGACATGGTGGGAGGGAGGGGACGGAGGCTAGTGCTGTCGCTGTCGTCCACCGCTGTGTAGGTTCTTAGATAGTGGTAGAGGTAGAAGAAGGAAAGGGCAAATGGGAGAAAGCAAGCAGAGGTAAAGAAATAAAATAAAATAAAATAAAAAAATGGAGACCGTCTGATGAAAATTCAAACGAATCCAATGGCCATGGCTCGCTTTCGGACCGTACGCACGGGTTTCACTTGCGTACCGTAGACTCCGTCCTGCTTCAACTTTTGATATTGTTTGTGTTTGTATGCATATATTTTTCATGAAATGTGTTTTGTTTTTCCGGCTATGACAGTTTGCAGTTGTACATCCAAATCGACCTAATTCTTACTCGTTCTTTATTGGGTAATACTACGACGGATTCTAAAGTACAAAAGTGAAACATTTTTCGTATCATACAAAACAAACATGGACCGTCCGATTGAAATCATGAGATGGATTTGGAAACCTCTTATGCACAGTGTTTGACCTTTTGATTTTTTGCGCTCATCCATTTGCAAACCAAAAGTCATTATTCCTTTTTCCATATTTACCCTAGTTACCTACTGATTTTTTGCGTTCATCCATTTTGCACTCTTGACATTGGGAATCAAAGTCCGTGAAAGGCACAACCAGACAATAGAAAGCGAGGCTGGTCTTCATCCACCAACGACCCAGTGCAATCCACCATCAACAACCACTCCCTCATTATTCAACATCACACCAGAGAAAACGCCCCTGGCTTCATCAACACTAACAGCAAGGACAACCTCAATAACGCGACACAATAGAAAAGGTTAGCACTTACAAAAGGTTACTCCGTTGTTATGATAGTAGTATGGGTTTAAAGTTCATATATCAGTGATGCATGCGAAAATAGACCTGAAAAGTTTTTTATCTCCATTTTAGGTAGTCTTCCAAATTAAAGTTATGATACTATTAAATATTAAGTCTACTTTGAAAATTGAAAAACATCCCACTCTCAAATGTTTTGTTTTGGTTTGTGATTCATTCACTTTTTTCATGATTATTTGATGAACCTATTATAGCATAAATTCAGACCTTAAAGAAATCTGATATTTAGGATGACAAATTTAAAGATTATTAGACTAGTATAAAATTGCTTCTCATGTGCCAAACAAACCACCTGTATGTTCATCTCAGAATTCGTCGTTATAAGTGAATGGCAAATATCCATAATTTATTTTCATTGGTTACCATGTCACTCAATTATTTTCTTACATATCGTGCTTTAACACACATATGAACTTGCCATTCATTACCTCAAATTGTTGGTCGTCTTGTTTATGATGAAGAACTTCCGATTGTCACAGCCGGTATACGTTCTTCAACTACATTGTTTTGACGGTGGATTGCACTGCATGGTCGGTGGATGAAGACCAGCCTCGCTCTTTGTTGTCTGCACCTTTCAGATGTTGTGTCTGATTCTCAATGTCAAGAGTGCGAAAATGATGATGGCCGTTGGATCGAAACCCCTTGTGCACAGTGTGTGACCTTCTGATTCTTTTTCGTTTTCGTATATTTCCGACCCTACTCTTCTTCCACCACCACTATAATTGTACGATCTTAGACAAAATGGGAACGAAATGGGAAAAACAGTGGCTGAGACACCCAAAGAATACACAAAAACAGGACGGAGTCACCATGCTTACTTTTGACATAACACCAGGACTACAATATTTGGGTGACTCACTCATACACGCAAAGGACCACAATATTTGGGTGACTCACTCATACACGCAAAATATCCATTTAAGGGTAATACGGTCTTCACACTCGAAATCACTGGGTCACAGACTATTTGGGATCGGTCACACACTTTTGTGGGAACCAGTTTCCCATTTCACTTTGCATCTTCATATTCTAATCCAACAACCAATATCACTTTCACATCAAACGAAAAACGTTTGCCTGGCGCACCCTAGACTCCGTCCAATAAGACTCGTCCGAAACCAGTTTTCAGTTTTGAAATGCTATTTTTAATCCAAAATCTGTTTGAATAATTTTATTGAGTTTATGTTTTAATAGTTTTTAAAACATTTTTTTACCATATTTACAAAACAATAAAAATAGGTTTTAGGATTTGGGAGGTGAGTTTAAACTGATTTTCGACTTTCGCCGTTCTACCACCCGCCACCGCCGTCGGTTGCCCGCGATTCCCTCTTCCTCCATCTCTCTTCTACTCGTGGATCTTTCCTTTCATATTCTCTCACCCAATGTCACGTGTCTCCATTCCATCACTCGTAGGTTTTTCATCTTCTTTTATGCGCAGAGGAAAGTCTTCTCTCTCTCTCTTCAAGCAAGCGACCATGGCGGATGGAAGCAACGAGGGAGTTCTATGTTGGAAGCCCCACCATCTTACGACAGGCCTACTGGTTCCGACGCGGAAATAATCGACACATTTTATGAATCTGGGGTTCCTTCTGTTTGTGCTTCTGTTGATTTATGTCAAAAAGATTTCTCAGGTTTTCTTAAAAATCTATTTTTTATTTTTTTATTTTGGCTTAGACTGTGAAAAAATTTTGTTCTCAAAGGGGGGAAAAGTTGTTGCCTTTTTGTGTTTGATTTATTGGTTAGTGTGAATTGTGAAGTGCTGAATTGAGTTGATGTTTGTTTTGTTGTGTTTCAGGATGTGTGTGCTCTTATGAAGGTTGCAGTGCTATGGAGTCTATAGATTTTATGCTGCAGCTTCATTAGATACCAATTTTGGTGAATTATGCTGGTGTTATTATTGTTAGTTTCTTTCTGCTGATTCTCTGGGGCATGGTTTTTGGGACTGAGAGTGATTTATTCTGCTTGAAAAGTGTAAAGAATGCACTTTACGACCCTACAATTATTTGCAATCTTGGAATTTCAATAACAATACAAAAGGGTATATATGCAAGTTTATTGGGGTTGAGTGTTGGCACCCTGATGAGAACATGGTCTTGAATTTCAAACTGTCCAACATGGAACTCAAGGGCCAGTTCCCTCTGAACAAGGTCTTGAGTGTCATTAATTTTTTTTAGTTTTAAGAAAAAAAAATTGTACAACAATTTTTATTTTTTTAATACTTTTTAATTATTTTTATTATGTTTAATTATTTTTATATTGCATAATTTCATAATGGAACAAAATAAAATAGAACAGTAAACTATTTCTAACTTACAACAGGTTCTACAATTTCAAAACTGAAACTAAAACTGAAATTCAACTATAAACTAAAACTGGGTTTAATTTTTAATAATTTAAAAATTAAAAACAGAAAACCATCCTGAACGAGAACGAAACCTAAGCAATTATTTATGGTAAATACTTTTAGCGGGATAGTTTTTATTATATGCAGTTAAAACATAATTTGATGTAATTTATAATGTTAATTAGGGGACAAAATAGTATAAAAATGTGGAGAGAAATATTGGATATCGTTATTATAATAGTTTATAGATTATAGATTACAGATAGTATTGACTATTTCAGGCAATAAAAATAAATGATGCAACACATTTTAATCCCAAAAAAGAAGGCTTCTGCACATTAAGCATATCGTTTATCAACAAATATGGAAACATAAATAGATTAATTGCAATTATCTGTACATAGAATTCATACCAGGCGAGAAGGAATGACAATTCTTCAATGTCTAAAATAATCTTAGGCGACAAAATAGAAGACTGCCTGATTTAATTCTCCGCCGTTGCTTCCAACTCTCAATCAACAAATTTTCATTGCTTTTAACTTTTAGGTAATCATCCATATCATACGTCAATCCTTTGGATTTAGCTGATAATGAATGGTCTGGGTAACCCCAACCTTCTCCTAATTTACTGTACACATCCTTTCCAACATACTCCTGAAGGTAATCAGGGCTCCAGCTTCCACGACTGCTGATAGAATTGTTACCTTGATTTTGTACATTGATGTTTTCCTATGTCATGGACGAATTTCAACAAGTCATATAAAAGGAGAAAATAAGAGCTAAACATCAGAAAATATGGGCCAATATTTGTTGGCATTGTTGAAAATTTTTCCATAGCAATGAAAAGTTTGTATGATGTCTTTCTGATCCCTTGAATTTAATCCTTCTATTCGAAAACTCCAGATTATGCGACATATGTGGGCAAATATCCAGAGAAAACGACGATGACTAAGTGAATCATACCAATTTTCCAAGACTTATGCTCTTACCAGTAAATGAAAGTGAGCTTGTGGAATACATTAAAGTCGATGTCAAGACACAACACAATTATATTATTATTCAAATACGGTCATGTTATTACCAAAAATAAATTATTTGATCTCAAACACATTTTATTTCAAAATAATTTCACAGAACAGTGAAAACCTGGGTAGAACTTACAGTTTTTGGAGTGATTGTCACGCATGTCTTATTCAGGCTTGTCATAGGAGAAGCATCATTATTTGTCTCCCATTGCAACCATGGCAATGTAACCCCATCCATCAAAACAGGAAGAGATCTAGGTACTGGAGGACTATTAAATGTTTCTGGTTTTATTAGTCCTCTAATGGATGAGCTTGCATCACTCCTTTCACCATCAAGTGATGAAATATCTGTATCTTCAACATTTGAAATAAAATCCTCAATATATTTCTCAGCCTCCTCAGTCAAGTGCATAGACATTCGGCTTCTGTCTTTACTTCTCTGGACAATAAAATAAAACAAATGAAAAACACTGCTTAAAAAATCAAATGAACAATTCATTGTATCTTCCTTCACAAAGAAAGACTAATATGTTTAATTTATATTAAAAGGAAATCATTGTCAGTACTAGAAGCAGAATAGTGACAGCACCTTCCTGGATCTTGATGGATTTTGTATAGGATTGTCCTCCTTATCAGGAATCATTTCATTAACAATCTTAGAAAGTTCTCTGCCTCGCTGCTCCTCAAACACCATTTCAGCTAATAAATCTTGTTTCCGCTTCTCTGACTGTAATTTTAAACCAAGAAAATGCAAATCATGATTCTCTTTGTTAAATAACATCTGCCAGCAACCAGAATATTTCAGCGATCAAAAGAGTCTAAGTTATGCAATGAAAGTGGCCTAATCTTGCTGTTAACATTCATGGAAAAATAAAATGTTTCAACTGATAGAAAGTGATGGAATGAAATGATACTTGGTTCCATTGTTTGGATGGTTTAAAATAGGATGGAATGAAATGACCCTATAGATAAAACTGCAAGGAAATAATTTTTTTCATGCACTGTAACAAAGTTTAAACAAAGAGCCAACATACTCTGCTTGTAGAAGAGCATTAGCAATAAATTATTTTTCTAGTAAACGGCTTCAAAAACTAAAAACTTCAATTAGAGAACAGGTGCATTAGAACCTTATGAAGTCAGCAAACACTATTACTCAGACTTTCATACCACTTCATTAAAGAAATGTCATTATAACTTTTATTACCTTTTCCAGTTCAGTTTCATAGCTCCTTCTGATTGAAGAAACAGCCTGAATAACATCAGAGTTGTTTGATAACAAACAATCAACTGTGGATAAAGTGGAGGTTCTTGGTTTCACCACAGCCTAAAGTGGAAGTTTCATAAAAAAAGTAACAATTTTTTCAGTGAACAAGGCAGAGGATGTTATTACAGCATGACAGAGAACATACAAACAAGCAGATGTACATGAACTGACCTGCTCAGTTTCCATATGCCTCAATTCTTTTTGCTTTGCTTTGTGGGATCCTTTATCCGTGTCAGTAAGTGCCACCTGAACATTTTTTAAAACAGGAAGAATATTAAAAGCAAAATTCATCAAACTGAGGCAGTGCTCCTTGCCCAACTGTAATACTTCAACCTTTTTCTGTGCATAAACTGATCGTAGTTTCCCAATTCCATTTTTATTAGAGTGAGCATTTGTTCCTTCATCATCAGTGAGAACTGAAGAATGACTCTGAAAATTGACAGAAATAATCTCAAATTTAGCTAAAATACAAATATGTGTCATGACAAATTTAAGAATAAAATTAACAGGACAGAAAAGATATTAATACCATCTTTCATAAGGCAATGTTTGGGAGGATGAGGTTGGGCAGCTTGGAAAAGAAATCCATTCCATTATTTGGAAGATTTTATCAAGGGTGTAAAAGGGTGGATTGGAGAGGGAGACCATTCCTCTCCGTGCAATGTCATGAGAAAATTTCCATACGCTCAAAATGTGGCACCCCTTGAGGTTGGCATTGAATGGATAGAGAAACGGATGTTTGGTTTGAAAAAACATTTTCTGTTTTCATTTTCTATTTTCATTTAATTACAAAAATGCTTTCATGCTTTCACTTTGTTTCCTGTTTTCAAAAGTTTACACCAGAAACAAAAACAGTAAAGAAAAAAACATTTTGTTTTCCGATTTCATTTTTCTTTTCTTTTTACTGTTCTATACAAATTAATAGCTGAAAATGTTTTTTCAAATTGAACAGCCCCTAAAATACTAGTGTATTCTACTTTTTAACCTTTAACTTCTTAATTTTTTGTGTGAGTTATACTTTGACATTTCAAAAATTCTGAAAACTCCATCAGTCTTTATATATAACATCTAACCAAGCAATAGAAGAAAATGTTACCATTCCACCCCCCCTAAACATGGCAAGCAAGTTTCAATTTATGGATACTTTGATAGGAAAAATTACTGCTACAAGCTTCCAGAGCAAGATATAAACAAGTACAATCCTGAAAATTATCACACTTACAGAGTAGCCATCATATGCCCTCAAATCCTTATGGCTTAGGGACTTTCTTAGCACTGGTCTTTGATCTGAAGCAACTGATTTGTGCATTAGCTTGTTCCCAACATCAGTATTTTTCAGATTTGATCGACTTCTAGAATTCTGAGAACGGTCCAGGTCACTCTGTATCATGCAAGATATGCACATGCATAAATACATAGAACAAGTTAAAGAAAAGCATAACATATTTAGTTTGAGCTCAACCACCCAATTGAGGAGGGGATGATAATTCAAAGTGCAAGCAAAGCGGCCTGGTTGGTATTTGATTCCAAAATCAAGTATCCCAAAAGAAACTTGGTACTACTTAAGCTAGATCTCTTAGTTTATGCATAAATTATTCAAGGATTAAACTTAAATGGAAAAAAAAAAAAAGTAAAAGAAGAACAATATTATCAAACAAAATACTATTAAGTAAAACACTTAAAATTATAGGCTGACAAATCCAACAGAGTAGATGGCAATTAGATAACAATCAGCCTCCCCAAAAGCAAAAGTGAATCCCCCCAAACGTGGAAAGCAACAGTGCGATATTTTGTCATGCAAGGACCTACCATAATCAGTTATATGGTCCACCAATTACATTCAAAGTAAATTGTCTTTTTCACTGTAAAAGGATCCTCTCCTGTTAATCAACAGCAGAAAAGAAGCTAGATCCATTTTTTCAATTATTAAAAAAAAAAAAAGGCTTTCACTCTTTCCAAGAAGCTTAAATGACAAATTATAAAACGAATTGAAATGGATAGACTTCATCAGCACAAATATGTAGTTAACACCGCCTTGTTTGGGAAGCAAATAAGAGGGGAAATTATGCAAGGTACAAGGTGAATCCTAACATAATAAATGCAATTAAAATGTGCTAATTTTTCAATCCTTTCATTTTCTTGTCCTCTTAAGTCTTCACGTTACTTCCCAAGTAACTAACTAAACGATTCAAAATGGACATTTAAAATCAAATTCAAACCTAAAAACTAGAGCAAATCAAAGACGGTCATCGAAATACCTCAGAATCGCTAATTTGGTACCGAACCACCGATACCGATCTCCTCCTTCTCGAATTCGCATCAGAGAACGGTCTTCCTCCGCCAACACTGCTTCTTCTATCATCGCCGACACCGGAGCTCTTCCTCGAGACGGACCTCCCACGCCGCGGGGACGTGGCGGAGCCGGCGCCGGCGGGACAGGCCTTTGACTCGGAGGTTCTGGAGCTGAAGCGGCCACGATTCGCGGACTCGAAGAACTCGATGGCGAGATCGTCGAGGCTGATCTCCGGGAAGCCGGAGCCGCGGACGGTGTTGACGAACCGGCATCTCGGAGTGCGGCGATCGCCGCCGTCGTCGTCGTTGCTGGAGGGGAAGGAAGGGCGAGAGGGACGGCTGAGGCTCCGGGAGCGGCGCTGGTGGGGGGAGGAGGAGTTGGCGGAGGACGCTCCGACGAGGGTTCTCTTGGTGGTGGATTTGAATGCCGCGGTGGCCATTGGAGAAAGGGGGAAATAGAAATGCCGAATTCTAGGGTTCGGAGTTGCATTCAAAAATCAAATGTCATTCATTCATTGCTCGTGAAGAAACGTCACCTCAGTGTTGCGTTGTGTGTGGAAATGCAATAGAGACGAGTAGTGAGTGAAGAAAAGATTGGCGGAGAAGTCCAGAAAAGCATGAGAAATTTGAATATCGTAACTGCTCAATTATATTTGGTATTGGCGCATTATTGGTATTCGCATGCTAATATACTATGTGAGAACTAAGAATAAATGCTAGTGTATTTATATTTATATAGCTGTCAAAAGAATAATGTATTTATGTAATGTTTTTTTAACTAAAAAATGAGTTCAATAACTATTAGCATTCGAACTCGCACAATGCATGAACTCAAAAGTGAAAAAAGAAAGAGAGAAAAAACAAAAAAAGTAAACGTTTTGATTAAAAAAAAAGTGAACAGTATCTTATTGTTGACACGAAGCGACAATTAAACAGTTTTAATATATATATATATATATATATATATATATATATATATACTATTAGTGCTTATTATAAAGTCTAAATAACTACTAATTCACAATATTAAGAAATTTGATTAATTTAATTAAAAATATTAAATTTATCTTAAATTGATATTATTTAAAAAAAAAAAAAA
>PYAF01003172.1:960130-982394 GCA_007407185.1 Glycine tomentella | reverse complement strand
GTTTTTTCTGTGTAGAATTTAGTCATCGAAATATTTTGGTCATGCAATGATAAGTTGTTGAAATTTAAAATCCTTTTAATGTTTTGTATCAAGTATATATCCTGTTATGTTGTATTCGGACAACTATATATACTTAGACTTCTGGATGTACTAATCACTGACTTCAATAATTAAATATCGGTCTTGATATTTGATCCTGATTAATCATCATTCAAAGAGGATTATCATGGCCATTGTCATTAATATAAAAAAGAATTCCCTTAAAAAAAATTAGAATTTGAATGAAAATAATGATTGTATTTGTTCGTAATTAAACAGTGTTTTCTTGCATGTGGATTGTCTGCCTTCACATGACTTGAGAAATCTTAATTATCAAAAATTAATTTCTATACACTAGTAACAAAATAAAATATAACTACCCCCCCAAAAAATGGTGACTAGGGTTCAGCACTTTCCAAATGCAGGAAATTCAGGTCCTCTAATATTTACTCTCAACTTTAAACTAAAAGATAATTGTGACTTTCCTTTTCTTTGCAATTGCATTCTGGTATCCCCACTCGTATATGTGATTATCAAGCCAAAATAGATTGCTCCAAGATTCCAAGTGAAATAATGCAAGAAATCGCATTTGATTGGTTACAAATTTGAACACCTCACTCATCTTTTAGGTTTGTTTGATTTAGGGGAGAAAAATTGAATAGATAAAAATAGAAGAGAATAATTAAAATAAACAAGAAAAAAGAATAATTAGAAATAAAGTGACATGTTTTATTGTTTGATTTAAAAAAATATGTGAGAAATAAAATACAGATAATTGAATGAACTAATTAAAATATCACATTATCCTCATAAGTTGTGTGATACTAAAAAAAATCAAAACAAAACAACTCGAGGAAAAAATGGTATATTTATTATTAGGAGATAAAAGCTGATATGGTGAGACCCACCACATGCAATCTAAACTCTTTCACTCCTCTTTAGTACCAAACTCGCATGCTGTTATTTCACTCTTTTCAAAAATATTTTTCTCTACTATAGCAAACACAACATTAAGGTGAGGTAAATAATTCAATGGGTTGGCATACTTAGTGTTTAGGCATCCGTGCTCATACATTGTGAGGACGATTTATTTAATGAGAAATATTGTATTTGATCTCATCGTATACAAAAATCTTTTGGACCAATGACCATCATATTATGTGTTATGTGAGTGATATTATTGTTTGACCTAATAAACTAAGAAATATCGGTAGCAGGACAAAAAAAGGGTGAGATAAATATAATTACTATCTAAATATTTAGTCCAAAAGCTTTCCTTAATTTAAAGTGGGACACCATCTTTCTCCCAAAAAAATTTATCTACCAAAAATATATGATTAATATACAATGTACTATACAGCCGCAATTTCAGTGCATACACGTTTTATTTGGCGCCGGGAGCGGAAGGAATTAATGGTTGTAGAATTGATCTATACTCAAATACTACACATTTACAAAATTTGCCGCCAATCTTGGAATTCAAGATTGACGTATCAGTGTAAAGTAGAGATCTGAGGTATGGTAGGTGGTGTGTAGCTGTAAGCCTAAAGATATGTCAAATGTCAATAGTACCACATTCTTATCCCCAAGTTTCCAACATGGTCCTACATTCGAAATTTTATGTGATGGCATTTATCCGTATTTTTTATAATTTGAAGATGGACTGATCTTGCACTTATAGGAGTAAATTCTAGCTAAGTAATAATTGGCAAAAACCAAGGGCATTTTTGTATTGGAACTCTATAAAAGGAGTAGGTGCATGTATAGCACTTTCTCATGCACAAAATAATTGATCCCTCTTTGTCTTGAAGGAAACATACAATGGTGTCTAAAGTGGAAGAAGCAAAGAAAAGGAATAGAATAAAGAAGCAGATTCAGTGCAACAAAGGGAAAATTGGCATGTTCAAGAGGAGCAGCTCCAATATGGAAGAAGATGGTGCTTCTTTTGCCATTCTCTTACTTGCTTGCATAGCTTTGTGTACCTTCCAACCTACTAATACATGCCCTGGTTAACTCTCTTTGATTAACCTCTTTTTCTCCCTCCTCTTAACAAAAAACTGTATATTATTATGCTTAATTTCCCCATCCCCTAACTCTCAGGGTTGTAGTATGTACTACATACCGTGGTGTTCAGATGTTAAGTAGCCTTCCAATTTCCAAAAATGTTATAGCCTCTATGTTGTCATTTAAGTTTAACAAAGTAATTGTATCATTATTCAATAATTACTTGTGAATCATCTGGCATGGTTCTGCTCATGCATCCAATAATATCACCTATGTATGTATTTCAAGTTCTAAAGCTGTTTCTTTACTTTGTTATAATTTAAATATGTATAGTAGCTCTTGCTCTGTGGCTGTCTGTTACGCAGAATAAATATTCGGATCTATACAGGAAAGAAGCGAAGAATGGAGAAAAGGAAATAAGAAAATTATATATATTTCTAATTTGGTGTATAGACTATTGAGAAAACAGGATGTGATGTGAGAGGAAAAATAAAAGAATCCAAGTAAATTTTTCCTCCTACTCATGAGATGAAAATTGGAATAAGGAGGGAAATGTTTACGAGATAATAAAATTTATTTATTTATCTATTTAATATTTAACTAAAGGAGGGAAAGAAAATAAGAGAGGAAAAAATGTTAAAATCAATGAAAGTTAGTAAGAGAAAGTCAGAGATGCCCTTCAATGCACTTCGGATTGGGGTCTTCACATACGAGTTCTAGCATGCACAAGTGTCATGGGTCTTGTAGCGTGCCAAAGTAATGTCGTTCTTGGATGTGGAGCGCTTTTTTTCTGTGGTTGTGATTGTAGGTGGGTGACCGGCTGCAGTGGTAAGTGGACCGTGTTGACGTGGATTGCAGTTGTGAAGAATCCCTTCTCTACTTTTACTAATTTTTTTCTATTCTAAGGCTTGTGTTGACTTAGACTCGTTTTTTTACCCTCCTAGGGTATCACCCATTCACCCTATTTGCCGGAGATTTGCCTGCAGAAGACAACGTTTGTAGGCATAATCGATTAAAGTTGAAACTATGGTTGTTCGTGGATCAGTGAGGAATGGCGCAGTGTGATGATTTGGTTTCCGTCTCCGTTTTGTGTTATGCCGTTTTCCTTCTCCGAAATTGTCGTTTCTGAAGAAAGTGACAGTGCGTGGACTTTTTGTTGATATTGTTCTGACGGTTGAGGCATCCAGGTAGGGTTGGATTTCAATAAGATTTATGATAGTTAACTTCAGTTAACATTGAATGTTATTGATTTGGAGACACATAGGCATTTATCAAATTTGGGTTTGATTTAAGTTTTTTTTTTTTTTTATGTGAGACGATAGGAATCGTTATGTGTAGTGTATAATTTTTTTATTAATCGTTGGTTCCTTTGTTATTTTGTTAGTAGAATAAGTATATTTGGATTAAATTGTTTGCTTGTAATGATGAATAATGATTAGACGTTTCCATCTACAGGTAATAACATAGTTGGACTACTAATAGTGGTTAACTTGACCATTGTGGCAATGGAAAGAGAGTTACATGTGAGTTCCCACCATTTTGCTTAAATGAAAAAATATTTTAAAAGAAAAAGTAAATTTAAAATATTGATTTTTTAAAAAAATTATGATAAATTTTAGAAAAATAAAACCAGAATTCTTAAATTTTAGAAAACTAAAAGCAAGAAAAACAACTCTATAAACGCCACATAACTATAAACCTAATTTTTAAAAATGGCTATTTATAATTTTAAAATCAACAGTATAAAAAAAAAACTAAAATCAGTTATTTTCTAAAAGTAAAAATTATGATTTTAAAAATTCTCATTCCGAGAAAAGGAAATAAAAAAAAATCTTAATATAAAGAAACACAATAGTAAAATAAAAATACAGACATACAAGGCGCGATAGCACCTATGTTTCTGCTAGTAATAATAAAGTGCCATAAGTATATGATATAGCTCCATGGAATGCCTTATATTCGTCACTAAATGAAATAGTTTTGATTGAGAAATAAAGAGAAACAATTAAATTAAATTTGAGTTTTGGAGACAGTCTTCGTACTTAAGTAAGAGTAAACAAAGTATATATACATTACAACTTTAGCTAGAGATAAGAAGAATATAAGATAGAAATAAAAATTGGAGAAGATGTCATACCAAAAGTTGAGATCAATACTACAAAATTATGGGAAAATCAATAAGAATGTCATGTATAGGAAAAAAATGGGATGGCTAAAATGGATAAAGACATAGGAGGTTATTTATGATCACATAGTACCTATCAAGTTCAAGCAAGTTTTATAGTATTGGCACATGTTCGACTATATCTATACTAATGAATAGAAAAAGATGACAAGATACAAAATGATTATATGAGGAAATATTGGTATAAAACTGATTGATGGAAAGAAGACGAAAAATTGATTAAGATAGTTTGGACATGTACAAAAAGATCACTAGAAGCATCTATGAGGAGGTTAGATTGCATGATTTTTTAGTCATATGAGAAAGGGTAAATAGACTAAGAAGTACATTGACGGAAGTTGTTAAAAGGGATTGCATGATATATATATCGCTAAAAATTTGGTCTTTAATTGAGCTAAATGACATGCTATCAAGGTAATTGGCCTCACGTAGTGAGATAAGACGATTTGTTATCCATGTAGTCAACCACATATAGTGAGATAAGGCTTTTGTAGTTGTAAAGATCTTTGACCTTTCATTTACTATGATACAATGTTATGCATTATTGCAAACTTGAGGCCTAGATGTATGATATCTTGGATTTGAAATTTTTTGACATGTTACAAATACTCAACAATTCTTTATAATTATGAAGTACAAAACTAACAAAAGACAAGCATGTCGAAAAGATGATGAAAATAAACTCATGAACAAACAATTGTATGACATGGTACCATAATCACTCTGAGTCACATACTTGACTTGCATGACATTATTTGAAGAAAATCATGTTATATGAGCTGCTTCGAAGTATTGAAAAGCTGATGTTTTTCATTATCATGGTTAAGACACCCCGTTTTCATTATCATCAATAACATTATTAGCAATCTGTTAAACTCTATATTTATGCCAAAAATTATCAACCAAGCCAACAAAAATACGGGTTTTATGAATTTGAACAAGATTTAACAACTGTACAAATAAAAGCAAATTAGTAGTGTAAATATCAATTCCAGAGCAGAATATAATTCCAATAGAGTTGAACTACATGCATAGAAGAGAGTACCCTCTCTACTAGAATCAAAATATGAAACATCTCTAACGCTATTTTTATTTTTTTCGCCTGCCTCCTATTATCCTATGCAATATAATCAGTTGACAATAAAGTATGTTAGATCTAATCACTAGCCTGGTCAAGTTTGGGGACATCTAATTCAGTGAATCAAGTCTCTCATAAAATCTATCCAGGTCTTCAAAGCTAAACCAATCTTTTTTCATCTGCAGCATGTCAATGTCAAACATAACTGAATCAAAATGCATATTTTAATAAATACATTTCAAGAACAGCAAATAAGATAACTTACAAAGTAAGGATATCCCTCCATGCTAAAATTATCAGGCGCATGCTCCAAAAACAAATTAATGAAATAGAGGATGAAAAATCCACATTCATTACCATCTCTTTGTTGTGGCACCTACAGTAATTTGTTTTTTCTTCAATATTTGGTTAACCAGGGATGAAAATCATAGAAAGGGTGATAATTACCTTGGGCACCAAAAAAGGAATTCGAGATACAAGATGCTTAGCCTCAGATCTGTCCTCTGTTTTATAAATATCTAATACAAATCTGAAAATGAACATAAAAAGCTCGCATGTCTTAAATACTCCACAACTGGACAATAATGTCGGATCAAAATTAATAAATATTGTTGAGGAATGACACACCTTCTAATCTCGGGTTCAAGTCGTCTTGGATTGGTCATTTCAAGAGAATCCAGCAACAACATGCACCGTGATTTGGTGGTTGATTCCAAGCTTTCACCAAAATGGCACAGGATCAAAAGGCTCCAATGACCCCTACAACATTGGGATTTCAAAGTATGCATTCCATGTATTAATATTTGACAAATAAAGAAATGGCTCTTTGGCAATAAAGGAAATTGAGTGCATTTACCAGCAGACTATAGGAACAAAAACATATGACTTGGAGAAAATAGGTTCTTTTTTAATCCAAGTAAGCACCTTGTCTTTAGATGAAGCGGCCCTGTAAAGACTAAACCATAAGCTGTCAAAGCATGTAAAGTGCCTCAACCTATCTCCCGAGAAAATCTTCCATATTTTCCTGCCAGAAAAATTATGTTTAGAAACAAGGCCTCAATTTTGAAGTTGCTCCTTTCACATCATAAATCATTAGGCTGTAACTCACTTCAAGTAAATATCAAAATCTCCACTGTTTAGCTTTTTCTTGGGTCTAGAAAGTGCTTCCTTCGGTGTAGAAAGTGTTTTATTGGGTCTAGAAAGAGCTTCCTTGAGTATAGAAAGTGCTTCCTTCGATTTAGAAAGCACTACACTGGGTGTAGAAAGTGCTTCCTTGCCATTGAATTTACTCTTCCTCTTTGTTCGCAATCGCTGGGGAACATTGCTCCAAAAATCACTTTCCATCACATCTTTTAAAACCTTTGTTTTTTTGTTTCTCCATCCTAAGTTGATTTTTCTTTCTTGCTTCACAGAAACAACTGAGAAGAACAATGACAGACATAATCAACTTCTCCATTTGGCTCCCAAAGTATATCAGGTCTCAAAACACCATCATGCCATAGTTTTGAACCCCCAATACCCACATAACCACATCAAACACATATTTTACCAAAGCACCCCCCACAATTTTTCCAAAATAAGAAAAGAACAAACCAATGTTCAAATGTAAGAAAACGCAAACGAATCAACCAAACCTATAAATTCACAGTCATGGTCCCACAACAACAATTAAGCCACGCATATAACGTATAACAAATATACAAGTTCACAAAATAAAACTAAGGGTGATGTTGTTCATAACCACTAAAAACATAAACAATTACGTCCCCTTTTTACACATTTTTTTGTTACAGAGATAAGGGCACAACGCACAACTCTATTATGCTAAACTTCTGGTGTTGTGTACAACTCTATGACACAGTGACATGTTTTGCCAGCAAAACAAACAGATGACATGGCTCGCAAACATAATATGTCGTAAAAATGGAGGGGTGAATAGAAACCCTTACGAAGTTGAAGAACTAACCTTGGTTGTCACTGAGTTTGCTAGTGTTCATTGATGCTGAGCGCAGTTTCTTCTTCTACTATTGCTGTTGTTAAGCAGAGTGTGTTACTCAACTCAATGGAGTATTTCCGTTTGAGAATAACGTTCCAGAAGGAGAAAGGAGTAACCAGGGAAATAGGGTAGCGCTCTGAGCACTGACGGTTGGGGAATGGATTCGATGCAATCGGCATAACACGCAAGAATACGGTTGAGTAAACTGGAACCGTGGGATGATGATCGGATTGCTCATGTTTTGAGTGGGTTTCCTAATCTGATTTATCGATAGTGAATCTTGGGCTGTTTAATCTTTATCGAACGCTCCGATTTAAGTGATTGCTGAGTTCCTGATCTTTGTGACTACACACCAAGACCAAACTGGATCCATTTGCTTGGGCGTGTAGGACAAATTCATTTTTTTTTTATATAGTTAAAAATTGTGACAAAAAGAAACAGAAAAAATAAACTGTGACGAAAAAAACGGTTAATTATTTTTTTGTCTTTTTTTTTTTATATTGAGAAGGTTTGGAACAGAAGGAAAATATTAAAAGTTTATAAATCATTTTTGGCCTTATAAGTCTTTTTTGTTTGCTTGTAAATTGCCCTTATTAGTTACATTAGTCATTTTACGAATTTTGAATTTAATAGGGTTACATCTATCCTTTCTAACTTAGTTAATCTTTATTTACATTATTTAAAGAATAAAAAATATTTTTAATAAATTTTAGAAAATGGGAGGTCTTTGCATGTTTGCCCTTCCATTCTAAATTTGCACGGTTTTGAAAAATGGGATGTCTTTATTATTATTTTTGAATCATTTTCCTCATTTGTATTTTTATCTTTTCTATCATTTCATAATATTTTACATATAATTAATTTTGTAGTTTCTAAATTTTTGTTTTTATTGCTTTTTTAATAATTTATAAATATATTTTATAATAATAAATAATAAGTTATTTATATTTTATAATTTATAATCATTTGATATATTTTGATATTTTATTTATTTCTTAAAAACTTTATATTTTTTGTATTTATATTACTAAATAAATATAAGTATATAAATGTAAATGTATATATAATATACTATAATTTTATTTATAATAATATTACTTTATTTTTTCCTTTTGCCCCCTAGCAAGTCAAAAAGAGTGTTTCATATATTTTCTTTGCAAATGGTCCATTTCCTTCCCACTTTTTCTAGGACTCATTTTCTTCACACTTATAATGTACTGCTTAACCTCTCAATCATGGCAATTGCTAAATGCACCTCAATAGTTTATTATACTTTACATATGTATTTTTTTGACATTTTTATCTCTAAATTACCCACTTTCTAGAAAGTAAAGTGTAAGACGAAAGCAGGGTGGTTGGGTTGCAAGATATGATGAAGGTTGACGAAGGTGCTAAAAATGAGGGTTGGGGTTGACGTACAGGGCGATGACAGTGAGTGGATTGTGCATAGCAATCTCAACAACTCCATTTACGAAAACGCAAAGTGTAGGAAATTTATCTCGTATTCGATTACGCACATGTCGACAACAAAAAGGAACACCATGAGCACAGGAAATTGATCTCGTATTCGATTACCCACATGTCGACAACAAAAAGGAACACCATGAGCACGGTGGGCGTTGTTAACAATGCAGGTAGGGATTCGTCGATGATGGAGGCAAAGAGGCAAATCCAGATCTTGGAGGCAAAGTCGACATTGCAAACAAGGCTGAGGGCAAAGTAACACGTGCGACATCAAGGGGGTGTATAGGGGAGCATTGACATCAACCTCGTCCCCTTGTGAGAATATATACAATCCTAAAATATACAATTTCTTACAAAAACAAGGACCCGATAAAACATTAAATTAATAGAGTAGCAGAAATAATTAGCAGTTTAGCATGTTATAGAATTTGTATTCTGGGCTAGAATCCATCCACAATAGCTAGAAGCATCACTAATCCCCATTTAAGTAGGGAATTATAATGGTCACTTTGGTTGCATCAGAAGGAAGAACAGGACCTGCCTTGAGTGAATTTCTTACTGACTCCAATGCTCGGGAAGTTTGAAGAGCCATCTCAGCATGGAGCTGTATGCATGTCATAGCCATCTATACAACAACAACGACAAAAACTTAACTTAAACATATCATAGCCATCTATAGTTTATAAAAAAATATATTTAGAACAGGAAAATAACAGGAGTTAAACCAAACAATAGAAGGGTGATAAGGGGACATGGGGCCTTTGCAAAGCTCTACAGCGGAATAAAAAAGGCCAACAGTAAAATTCCTAGGATAATACCAAGCTGTCTGGGTTAATATTTTAAAAGCTCATATTGTCATGAATCATTCAAATAAATATGAAAATAGAAGTCCACAATGAGACCAAGTGATGTATCATGACATACGTGTAATTTGTAGCCTTATCATCATTAAATAACTCTAGACCAATCCATAGAAATCTAAACCTTTTTATATGAACAGAGTACAAGCAGATATGTTTGAAAAGCTTGTAAGAAAAGGGAGAGAAGACGAGGATTTTAAACCTCTTTGAAGCTTCAAATTTTCTTTTGCTTACCGTATAGCATTCTTTATCTGTGTCTGACTCGGCTACATCAAGTGCCCATGTGCGAATCCATTCAAGGCCAGTTGAAATTTCAACATTTCCTTCGAGTAAGGCGGATGAAATGTAAGTAGGATGAAGGGCAACCAATACACATGCAGCTGCAAAAAGGACAGCTCTTCTCACATATGCTTCCGGGTGATGGCATACCTCTCTGCATGAGTTAAAAAGCAAAGTGACAAGTTTTCCTGCATTAGCACACTAGCAAAAACAACAAAGTAGCAAGAGGAAATATAAACATATACAATCAATAGGACACTGAATTATCAATTCCATTAGCACACACAAGTAACACACTTTGAGTGGGTGATTAAGATTTTAGATTATGTCAATCCTCATATGGTTTGCAATTAAAGAGACAACTAATGTCTTATAACCAGTACCTGGTTCTTAACATATTCAGGAGGGAAGGAGCCAGCACAGAAGCTTCTGGATGCATGGCTACAGATTTCATACAGACCCCAAGCATATAAATGAGTTTCCCCAAGACAATAAAATCCCTGCCAAGCAAGTCCACACCATGCCTTTTTTTATCATATCCCTCCATGGCAGGAAGCATGAATGCAGCAGCATACATGGGAAACTTATTATGAGAATACTCCATCTGGTTTTGTTGTGCAGGAGACCGGAGGCTCCACCGGCGTGTTTTCCCTTTCTTGACCTGATTAGGTTTTGTGGGAAGTTCCCTCTCATAGCTATTTGACCAATTCAAAAAAGAGCCAGTACCTGAGATCTCTTTCCAGGAACCAGCTCCAGGAGTCCCTGTGCTGCTAGGTAGGAACCAAGGTCTGGTATCTGAAACAACTGAAATAAGGGAACTAATCTGATGTTTGGGTTTCATAATTTTTGATTCAGCAAGCTCCTGAGCTGCTTCAGTCATGACATCTAGTATCATAATGCGCTGACTGATATCCACATTAGGTGAATACAGAAGCTTGTTTAGTGTCTCAAGTGATTCAAATGGGCAGGTGACTGCTAAGGCAACTAATGATCTTTGTCTTTTGTCTTCAATTGATTCTTCTGCACCTTCTAAAGCTATATCAGAGCAACGAACCTGAACAAGAGTTCTGGTCAGATCCCTTGCTGCATGTTTTAGTTCGTCTGGGGATGCTCTTATGAGCTTTTCAGCTACATCAATAGCCCTTTCCACCTGCAGTAAAATTCAAAAAAATTTATAAAACATCAAATTTCAGCAAAAAAGCAGGATATCAAGAGAGGACTACAAACTGGTTTTTTAATAGCTCAGTCTAAAGTCTAAACCAATAATATAATACTTGGTAATCGCAGCAAGTGTTGAAACACTTAATTAATAACCAATTAATTTTTTTCTCACAAGAAATCAAATAACATTAAGCATAGACATGGCAGATGATCAAAACAAAATTAAAAAGTGCTTTTAGAGAAAATTACAAACCCCATCGGCATCATCGGATTTTCTAAGAGCTGCAACTACATCAGCCAACTGTGAAATTTTTCTTTTCAAATCTGAGTCATCATCTAACAAATCATACGGCTGTAAAGATGAATCATTTGAAGAATATGAATTCTCACTTGCACTGTCATCAACATCCTCCTCGTTATCGTCTGATTCAAGATTCAGTGATGCTAGATCAATAATCTCATCTGGATCAAGCGCATTAAAGTCCAATAACTTCTTTTTACCCTTTACATGAATACACTTCTCTTTATTGGAGGGGGAACCAGGGTCCCTCTCTGGACCTGACACAGTAGACATTTTTGTCCCCTCAACACTTTTTCCTCCACAATTTGAGGCAGTCAGATTCCCTTTCTTGGGGATAGTGAATCCAAATTCCCAATCAATTGTCTCCCCGCTGCAGCTATCATCAAGGTACAGAGGATTCTTTGGATCAATAATTTTAGACAATGCCAAAGCAACACAGCTAGCCATTTTTCTAACTAAATGATTAGGACTCTCCAGCCTACCTGAAACAATTACACAAAATTGGAAGTCAACAACTTATTCTGCAAGTAGGAATGGTAACCCATTTTTAATCAGATTTACAAGACTACTGAGTGGGTGTTAAAGTATATGCACAGTACAAACAGAAGCTTCTAATCTGAGTTTATTTTCATCCAGCTATCAGTTAGTTATACTGAGTTGTTGACAATCAGAATTAGGATTTTGTTTTGTAAAATTTACCATTGAGATTTAATAATATCAAAAATCATTTTCAGTTTTAAGCCCTCTCCATTTTCTCTCTGCTCTCTCACTTTCTCTTTCTGCCTTCCTATATTTTCTCACACTTTCTATTCATAATTGATAGTTGAGATCGCTCTCAGTAGGAGTTGGATGGAGACTGAAATGGACCCACAGAAAAGGAATTCATCAAAGCAGTGACATTTTTAATGCAAATTATTCTATCTTGTTTTACAATATAAAATTTTCTTGATGAATATATAACACAATGATGAAAATCCAGTAACGTGCCTTATTGGAATTATTCATGCATACTAGACTACTATTAGCAAATATGAAAACGTTTAAGTGATATTTTAAACTATTTATTGTTAAATTCTTATTGGAACTTATTCATGCATACTAGACTACTAGTACCACTTGAATACTGGAGAAAAATCCTTAATTCAACTTAATTTCTTAAACAGCAAAAAATTGCTAATGGGTAGCAGGAAAATGAAGGTTTGGGAATGCTGGCTTATAAACCCTTCAAAAACAACCTAAATTTGATTATATTGACACATTTGGCTTGACTGAAAGCAGGATCACAGAATAAAACAGGAAGTTCAAGTGGAACCATTCCCTGTCCAGAACACATAAACTGTTTCCAGATGTAACACATCCATTGGGTAGGGCCTGTTATTTAAAGTATTCTAAAGGATTATGGGTAGGCATCATGCAATACTTCCAATCCCACATAATTCCTCTTTCCTTATTATCAAGACACCCAACAATTAAGTAAATGCTAATTACAGCTAACTCCTTGAAGAATAAAATGCATGGCATTCTTCATCCCATCCAATTCCTCCTTCGACATTGTCTCCAGAGAAAGGCCTAGGGCAGCAGATATGTCTGAGATAAATTTAGGAAAAATAAATAAATAAATCACAATAATAAATATGGCATCGGATCCAGTGAATGCTCAGAGGAGGAAAGTGCATGAGATTGTTATGATTGTAATGCAGCAATTTACATCAAATAGGGTGTGAGCCTTGACATGACAGTAAGGTAACTTCATGCACTAAGCCACCGTTTTTAAAAATTCACATCCAGAAGCTATGTACTCTATATTCCACTTGCTTTTCACTCAGTACATTAGTAGAATTAAAAAGGATACAAACTTGTTGCTCAATAGGTGCTGTTTGCACAAATTCTTTCTTAGACCATACTGCGAGCAGGCGTTGGACAGAATTCAAAATCCCAGGGTGATTATGTCCTGATAATGAGGTACCAGGTGGGCATTCATGAACAGCAAATTGAAGGATCCATTTCAGGCAGCTAATAGGGAATACTTTCCATAGCAGGAACTTGTCAACAAACATAGACCTGAGGAGTTGCCATGGGAACATAGCAAAACAAAGGGACATAAGCATATATAAAGTAATAGTAATACAGGAATTTCATTACAGTTTCTATTTAAAAATTAAAAAAAAAAAAAAGAGGGAAAAAGTGCTTATGATGGTGATGGTGTAACACCCCAATATTTATCTTCTATTATATTATGTAAATAAATAGTGAAAATGTGTTTTATATAATTATTTTAATAAATAATATTTTAGTGTAAAGGATGTCATAGAAAGTATGCCTATATAAACCATGTTGTGTGCACATAGTAGTCAACAGTGGGAAATAGCAGCTTGACGGAGGTTTAACCCCCAAGTGTGACAAAAAATCATCGTGTAGTGGTTTCATGGTAGTAGCAGTCATGACTATATTCCAGTGCAAAAAACCTCTTTTCTGGCCCTAAAGTGGTGTCATTTTGGTCCTGCTGTCTTAGGGGGGCAATCTTGAGATTTTGTCCCCCTTTTTTATTTAATCAGAACAGAGTCAAAACCCTATTTCCCACCATAGCATAACTTGCACAAACACTGAACCCCCACTCTTCTCTCCAACAAAGGCCCACCTTTCTCCAGCAACAATGCAGCATTGCATTTTTTCTGGCCATTTTCAGCAAACTCATATCTGCTGAGGTTGTGCAACCCTATTCTGACCTGTACATACATCTCAGTATCAAACAGATCTTTTACCTCTCTGTTCTAACCTCTGGTCTCTTGTTCTTCTGAATTCTACTCTACCCTATATTTTATTTTATTTTCCTAATTGGGTTTTGTCTTCCTAGTTGAAGGACAGTAACGGCTTCATCCACTCAACCACAGGGATCTACACCAACCACTGCCTCCACCTCAGCATCAGTCTCTTTCTTGTACACTGACATGTGCATTTAATTCTCAAATTTTGACTTTTGATCATTAATTATGAATGTCTTTGTATCTTAAAACTTCAAAACAGTGGTCATCCCACTACCCACTACAGATTTTTTGGAGTCAGCCACTCCGCATTGCTATTTGGAATTGACTACTATGTTGTGTGCATCATAGCACAAAGACCAAATGTCAATAATAACCAATAACATGGGAGCTGCAATTTTTATTTCTTTAACATCAAATAGAGCATTATTTTCAGATCATCCATGAACAAAGGCAAAATAAACTAATATTTTCACTCACCTGACAGAAGCCTGAAGCTTAAAAATTCGATGGAATAACAACCACAACACCCAATATGCTTGAACATTGTCTGCATCTTGAGTAGCTAACTTATGCAAAATCAGCTCAGAGATTCTTTCCACGGTATAAGGATCACTGATGGATTCCATTATTCTCGACCAAAATACCGTGTCTGGTTTTGACTCAAACAATTCCTTCGTAACTGAATCATTATTTGATGATAAGAGGCTGTTGACAAGCCTAAGAACTTCTGGTGTTAATTCACTAGTTAGGAGATCTACAAGAAAAGAGATTGAATAAGGAAACAATTTTGATCACACTAAACAGATAGTCCAGACAAAAATCAATTATAATTCACAACACTAATGACATAGGATTAGAGTCATAACTGCAGGTTACCAACTTCATTATCCCATTCAGCAAAGTAGTTTTATTGTATTTTCCATTAAGTATAGGATAATAGTTATAAGACAGTTAAATTCAACATAATGGTTCCAGTTTCTCAAACCACGGTTATTAATCCCCAAATCACAGTGGGGAGTGGGCAACCCTAAAAAGGCTCCGCCCCTGACTACAACTGAAAGCAATCGTAGAAACCTTGCAGTAGTTTGAGGCAGTGACATCCTGCTCCATCACTATAGTTCACCATTCATAACTATGTCACAAAACTGTTTTTACATATAAGAAATAGTACTTAGTAGTTAGTGCCTCTCTATTCCAATAGAGAAGACCTAAATCCATCAAAACAATGAGATAACTAACCACTGAGTCATCTATCTTTAAAACAAAAATACCAAACCAGACTGTTGTGCGAACAGTCTATAAATCATGAATTGTTATTGTTATATATGATCACATTGATGCTGACAAGATTAAAACAGTTATGGTTGGTCCATGCATTAGCAATTCAGTAAGATATCTATTCTGAAATAGGACACAAACAAAATTAATATATTCTGCTTTAAAAATCCTAGCATCCAACATAAAGAACCTTTTGAAGTGTTGCTTAACATGGACTCACATCAGTGTCAAATTATTCATCAAAGATTACAATTGGGAGTTTGGGACTGCATGAGAAACGAGAGTTTTACTTGGGTTACATTTAAGACAGGACACTAATCACATGTTGGTTGGGACTTGGAGGATCACTTCAGGCTCAAGGCCAATTGGCATCACGTTGTGTCCAAGGAACCTAGATACAAACTCTAGGTAGTATCTTTACTATATAGGTGAGGAATCAAGATGTCAAACAGTTTAATAGGAGGCTACAAGCTTGCAGTAGTCCATAACCACATGTCAACTGCACTTACAACAATGCATTCCACACCGATACAACCTTGGTATTGATGAAAATTTCACATTCATAATTGATTCATTAGCTTCTTTTCAGTTGTGTCAAACAACCCATGGACAAATTTTGCAAATAAGAAACTAAATAGCATGTCTTCTGCAAACTGTAACCCATGTGGAACTTATCATCTTCTGAAAGCTATAACCTTTATAACAAGTGACAACATGCCTTTTTCTCCACAAAATGGAACAGCAATTGCAACATATTGTGGCTCTGAAGTTGTTATTTATTTATAAAGAAAAAAGGAGAGTTGGGTTAACAGAAGACAAAGATTGATATGGAGAAAATGCGATCTATTCCACAAAGGCTGATAGTTAATGCAAAGCAATTTAATGATACTAGCTAATATATGCAGTTTAAAATAAATAAAAAACTAAACTGTTCCAGTGTCAGAATTTCCAGTTACCAGCAGAGCCACGGCGACAAATGCGAGAAAACATTTCCCCTACAAATAACAGTGCACCATTTTTGTCCATTTCATCCATGTCTACATTGTCTAGCAAAATCATCTCTCTTTCTTCTGCCAGGGAGAGTAGTTGGACAACAATCTGCTTGAAGAACACACTAAATACTCTCGGTGAGAAAAATACATGAGTGTTTACAGAGGAACTCAGAACCATAATGATATTCAATCAATGGAACCCATAAACTATCTAGATGAAGAAAGGAAAAAGGAGGATACTGTGATGACAATGAAGCCATGGAGTTCATCCTTGCTTTGTCAGGAATAGATGCAACAATCTGTGCTACCCTAGATACATCCATCTTGATCTGTACATCTGTAACGCTTTTTGATTTAGAAGAACCACCAAACTCTCTTGCCAACTGGAGCACCCCAGTATTTTCAAACAACAACAGTACAAGCAATCTGTAATAAATGCTGGAATCAGAATAAGGGGACATTTGGTACGGGAGAAGTTTTTTCATGCCCGGGAATCATAGGAATCATGAATCCTGGGAATAAATAAAATGTGTTTTATTGTCCATTGGGAATCTTTAAATAGGTTTTCTAGGAATCAAAGAGTTACACATATTTTACCGATTATTTTATTGTTTACCACATTATATAATTTATAAAAAATAACATGATGTTTTTAATGTAGTAAAAGAAAAATTAAACTCGAGAAAGTAAGATTCCCACCTCCCCTCATGGAAAAGTTTTTGTGGGAAATTGATTAAGCAACATTCCCAGGAAACAAGAATGTTATTTTTTTAAAATGCATACCAAACATTGGAAACTAAGTTTCCCAACCAATGATCCCAAGAAATCAAAAACTTCTCTACTACCAAACACCCCCTATGTTCTTCCCAACATTAAATTAAATTGGCTTGTTACTTCACACCAAATTAAGCACAAGCATGTCGATAACTTTTAAGTCTAAAGAAACTGCATTCAAGGCATTGTGCAATATAAACATCCATACCTTTCGGAATTAGAGAGGACAGCATTAACATCAAGACCATCACTCGAACTCAGCTGGAGAAAAGGAACCAAAATCTGCAGCACCTCAGTGACCAATCCACGAACAAAGAAAACATCATAAACGTACTTCTGTGCCGAGAAGGGAAAACAACCCAACCAGTTCGAGGCAACATCTGCAGGAAGTCCCACATTACTAGAAAAAACAGGAAAAGCAAAACGCAATACTACTTTTCGCAACTTAAAATTTGGAGTGGAAAACAAAAACCTTTAAACTGCAAGTAATGATAAAATACATAACCACGTAAAAACATTACCAAGTAATAGAAACCTAGCCAATGTAGGAAAAGCAGCCCCTTGATAAAACGCACGCCACCAAGCGTGTCGTTTTTCCGCAGAAGGAACTTGGACCTGAAAACGGCAAAATAAGAAACATGAAATATTGAAGGTGCAATTACAACGGTGAATTACCGTACTAAAACGACTACAAACAAACCTGGTCTCCGTAACTCTGATCAATGCTATCTGCACCGTTGGATATATTCATACAAAATCAAAATCTTCTTTGAAACAAGTGAAATAGTGCATGGTCGTTCCCAGTGAAGAATTTGACTGAAATTAGGGCAAAAAGTAACGAACCTGAGAGGAGAGAAGGGTCAAAGGGGAAAAGAAGAGTGGCTAAGGAATGAAGCGCGCAAATGACTTGATCGACGTGCTTCGCATTCTTTATAGCCGAAATCACTTCGGCAACCCTGGTAACTACCTCACCTTCCAATTCTCTCTTCTCTAAACCCTCCTCCATCGGCGCCACTCTGTTTCCTTCCGCCTCGAGTTTGCACACAGCTTCTGGCACTTCCGAGATGACTCGGCACTGCTTGAAACTTTAGGGGGATGGACTGCGTAGTTTAAGGGTAAATAAGTCATTTAGCCCCCTAAAGTGTAATTTATGGGTAGGAAAGAAGAGAAAAGAATGAAATAAATATTTAAATTAAAGTAGAGAAAAAGTGGTGTCCAAATTTTGAAATTTTCTCTTATTTTCTCTTCTACTTTTTTATACAACCAAACATAGTGTAACTTAAGTCATTGAAAGTACATATGTGGCATGTTATTGGCTATGTAACAATTGACATTGGATATGTGAATAACACATAATAATTTGATGCATACGTGATAGCTAATAACATACACTTAGATGGTAAATGACGATTCAGTTGTTGTTAATTTGGTCACTGACTGGACTGCCACATGTACATTGTCAATTATCACATAGTCATATAACATGTCATCTTGGCACATGCTTTAATTATAATGAAACTCTTTTAATGATAAAACTAAAGTAACAGGCAAAATACACTTTTGATAGCGTTTTTGGAATCTTAATATTTTAAGACACTAAGTGACAATGAATTACACTTTTGGCTGCCAATGTGACACTTCACCACATTATTTAATTGTGAAATATAAGTCTAAATGAAAAAAAAAAGGCTAAAATACATTTTTTTTAGTCCTTTATGTTTTCAGTTATATTTAGATTAATTTGTTATTTTTTTAAAATTCAATTAGTCATTTTATATTTTTTAAATTCGTCAAAATGATGCTTTTGAAACAATGATTATTTTCTTTTTTGGGACAACATTTGACCATTTTGTTGATTGATTTAAGACATGAATCTTGTCTTGTAGATTCATATACATGACAATTATAGAACTTGAAGTTCAAACAAAAAAAGGAGCCACAAATCAATCAACAAGGGTTTGTATTCCAAAATTGAAAAAAAAAACATTGTTGCAGGATGATTTTGACTAACTTAAAAAAAATAAAACATTAATTAATTTAAAAAAAATAAGGAACCAATCGTCTCAAAGGACGACTCACTTTAAAAACATAAAAGACTAAATTAAACTTTTTAAAAGATAAAAGACCTAATTGAATACAATTGAAAACATAAAAAACTAAAAGACATTTTAGCCAACAACTATTAAAAAAATTGTCTTGTTTTAGGGGGATCGTCTAACTAGTGCATCCCTAAAGACATAGGGTGAGTTTTGTCTGCCAACTGACTTGCTACATAATTTGCTTCCCTATGAGCATGAAAGATCTGAACATGTCAATCCTTCTTTAAAAAATATAGAATTTAATTGATAATATTGTTGTAAATAATTAGTATTGATTCGTTTAGTAATGAAATTAACAACTAATAAGGAATCACTTTCAATCCACAAAAGGCAATTCCCTTTTTCCCAAGACAGCTACAAGGCCATAAAGATACCCCAAAGTTCAACCACGAGGACATTACAAGCTTTAATGTTCATAAAACCTTTTATCAAAAGCCTTGCTCACTTCTCAAGACTCCTCCACAAGTTGCTATGTTCCCTTCGGCCTCCATCCTTGATAAAGCCATCAATGTTTCATTTTAGCCATTGTATTGGTGGAGATGTCCAACCAATCTCCCTACAACCATAAGTTTGATTTCTTTAAGGTAAATAGAAGATTTGGTTCTTCTAATATTATAGAGCATGTTGTACACATGAGAAACAATTGCTGGCAGAAATATAAAGCTATTCGCAAAACACAAAGTTGTTCTTGCGTTTCCAAATAAACCACAAAGTAAGACCAAAAATAGTATGTCATTCCTTCAAATCCCCTTAACTTTTACGATTTGGTTTAACATTCGCATGATCCATTTGTGAACATTCCTTGTAAAGAAACCAGAAATATGATGGTGGTTCTTAATCAACTCCCAAATCTCTTGTTATTGTCACAAATGGAACTGGTACTCATACTTCTATCGAAGGGTCTTCTACTATGCCGAAGGGTTTCTAGAGTCGAAGGATTGTCTACTAGTTGTTCCTTGCCGAGGTCGCAAGTGCATGAGTATTCGGCAGAGTAGAGGGGGCTACTTGTAAAAGACACTCCGACGCTCAAGTGAGGGTTTGGCTCAAGGCTATTAATGATATGTAGTGAGTACATGAGAATGAATCAGTCCTTTACCTTAAGGGTCTACCCTTTTTTATACTAACCTTGTTGGACTTGGGGTTTATAGGTCTGTCACATCATGATTACCAACTAAGTAATACTCCATTTAATCATGCTTAGCTGATTCTAAATGAGTGATTATTCTTAAGCAGATTTAGTGATGATAAGCATGACCGAACGATGCTTATTGTTTGCACGTGTTGAATGCCAAGATGTATTGTTCGACATATGTGGATACATGGTCGAAGGGTGTGTTCAATTTGAGCCTACCAGGTGTCCCTTTGGCTTGTCCGGGTACTATATTCAATATACCTCCCTTACAAAATGACACTCCCTGAACAAATGAATGTTTATTTCATGAAACTCGTACCGTTGTGGATACAAATCATCTATCGAAAACCCACATCTAATTCTAACTCTCATTTTAAGAGTTTAAGCTAAGCCAAAACTCAAATTTTAGGTCCCCGCATCAACATATGTCACGTGTAATTAATTAAATGATGTGGATTTTTTTTACATTTTTTAACAAATAGTTTTTACCCTCAAATTTATTTTTGATCCCTTAGATTTAAAATATTGTTTTAATCTTCAAATTTAAAAATGATTTTGTAAGTTCCCCAAAGTTAAAAAAGTAATTCTAGGATTGCATATATTTTCTTATATACCTTATTTTAGAATATCATACATATGGAAAATACTTGTTAGTTTTAGCAAATTCATAGAAATTAACAAGGGCAAAATGTAGAAGTTTATTATGCTTAGATAATTAATATAAGATGTATAAAAAAAGATGATTGATATAATTTGGTCTAAAATCACTTAATAACTTAATAGAAAAAACAATTTTCATTGATCAAATCATACATATTATCTTGTTTGTTTTATATCAAGTTTTGTAAAATTTAAATGATAATAAGAAGAACATAATTAAATGGTCAGTTACTATAGAGTGTTTATAAATGCTTATTTTGGTTGGAGTCAATGTGCGTATAGCATCAAGATCATGATAAGCAATAACTGACAGAGATTGCTAGATAACAATAAAAATAAGCATTTATAAACACTCCATAGTAAAACTCAATATAGATAATTATGATAACTCACACTATCATTTTTGACAGAATCATGTTCATTTGAAGTGGGTGCTTGAGATTTAGATGTGTCCTGTAATCATGCATTAGGAAAGAACATTATATTAGTAAATAGGTTTAGTACAACATTAATGATTTAAGTACCTCCTCAGTTGAGAGGAAATCTAAAATAGCTCTCATTACAGTAGGGTTATTAGATATTTTATGTACAGACTTGTTGCGAACTCACGGCAAGTATACCGATCGTACAAGTAATAGAGTGATAAAGAAAGGGGTTTGTCGTTCCCAACGAGGATTGCTTGGCCAAATAAACTATAATTTCGATCGATAAGTTGGATACCAAAATAAAGAAGAATAATGTTGTGGTTGTTGTTGTGTGTGAATCGATTAAACGAAATTAAAACTAGAAGCAAGCGTAAATTAATATCAAAACAATTTAGAGAATAACAATGTGTATGGAAATGTAGCTAGGGCAACCCACACTCAATGTGCCTCTCTATGAAATGACATTGAGTACTATATTCGATTATCCAAGCTATTCAACTAATGTGCTCTTCTTATATTGACTAAGCTTTGATGTCTCTTCCACTTAGTTCTTTAACTCACCATCCAACCCTGATCTCTTAGTGATCTTAAGCAAGTTAAGCAGTAAGCAAACACATAAACAAGTTAAGTTGCAAGCACCCACCCCTATTCCTAGGTCGTGTTAACAAGTTACCACACTTAGGTCCGAAACTAAAGCCCCAATATGTCTATTGTGAACTTAAGCTCTAAGCTTTTACCTAGGTTAGCTAAGTCTAGGCAAGAGAAGGAAGAG
>PYAF01003172.1:895648-933916 GCA_007407185.1 Glycine tomentella | reverse complement strand
AATAATGTCATACTATTTTCGAACTAAAATATACACAAAATAAAATTTATACAAGAAAATAAAATAAACATTAGATTCATATAGTTAGTGTAAAAACTTAGCTGCAAAATAATTTTTATCAATTTGACTTAAACAAATATATTATAATTAAGGTAACTATTAAAAAGGTAGCTAATATTAATGAATAAAAATGATATATTATATTTATTATTTTGGAAGGAATAAATATGATTTTATCACGTGACATTATTTCATATTTATAAAACTTTCTTTTATAAAATAGATAGATAATAGATTTATTGATTTAGATGCATTCATTCATAGACTCAAGTTTCTTCCGTAGAGTTCCAGCATGTAAATTATTAGCATTATGAATCAAAACATAATCTAGTCACTACCAAATAAACCCGCAAACCATCTCATATGTTTTTTGGATTTTGACGAAGCATATTCTTTATTTCACCTCTCTACTTATGGTAATTAATGTCATTCAAACATTTCATTCAATCAAGCAAAACCACAAAATACCAACTCTGATGTCACTTATTGAGCAGGATGGGCATTAATGGAAGTATTACAAATACCAAGGGAGCAAGTTAACCTTTCTTGCTTGAAAGAATCCATGAGGAGTGGAGCTAATAAACTGTCACAAAAATATTATAGCAACCTAAACAAATAAATGGATAACCAAAATCTGAATGTTCAGGTAGAAAACTCACAATCTTGGGATAATAGCTTTGAAGTTTTTTATTTTTTATATAAAAAATGGAGCACAACTGAACACCAAAAAGATATATCTCACATTGAGTAAAGTTTCTCCTACCAAATACAATTGCAATGCCATTGCTCACACAAGGAAAAACGTTGCACACTGCAAACGCCAAAGAAAAGGAATACACCTTAATTTGGAAAGTGATCTCACCTTGTTGCACATCATGATCCCTTAAAGTGTGTTTGGAATCGATCTAGTGATGTGCATCATATTCAAATACTCTTTCTCCACATATAACATCTATTGGTTGTGGATATGTTTCAATTGAATTTGAAAACATAAAGTCTTGTAAGTGTTTTTTTTTTTCCAAGATCTTGTAAGTGTTATTCCCTATTTTAAAAATTAATAGCTATTTGATCAACACTTTGAGAATGACAAAAAACCAAATAGACTTGTGTTAAGGAAGAAAAAAAGGCAATAATAATCATAAAAAATTAAGACTTTTTACAAGAAATCATCTGAGAGAAAACAATCTTACACGATTTTTGGATACCTAACAGCTTATCTAACACCTAAAAAAAGAGATAAAAGGGGAGGGGGATATAAGTATGACAATGATTGTACTAAGAAGAAAAGAAAAAGAGAGAAGTGCATGCATGTGAGTTACTCAGGTGTTTGAAAAAGTAGAGTGACACAAAATCAGTCTCTTTATTTTATTGTGAGAAAAATAGGAAAATATATTTAAAATAAATTATGATTTAATCTGTCATTTAATCTTTATGTTTACACTATCTTTACATTTCACTTTCTATACTTAGAAATTATTAATTTTAATATTTGCACACATATTTTTTAATTTATTTTACTTATTGCACATACTCTTTTTGACCTGTTTTAATTTTTATTTTGGACAAAAGTTTCTAGAACGAATTAAAAAGTACTCTCTCTTATTAAAATTGTTATCCTTAATTATTTTACACAAATCAATAAAAGATAATAAATAAATAAAATAATAATAAATTTATAAAATTAACCTTATATATGATCATTAATTTATTTATAGATTTTATTGTTCATCTTTAATATTATAAGAAATATAAGTAAAAAAAAAGTTAATTAATATTACATTGAAAAACTAAAATAAAAATTATTTTAAGATAATTTATTTTCTCTTATACAACATTGATAATAGGGAGTACATATTTATAAAAACTAAAACAAAATAGTTTTTCAATTAAAAACTAAAATGTTGGTAGTAAGTTGGTGCATAAATGAAATAAGTAATCAAGCCCTAAATTATTAATAGTGCTGAACAAAATGACAGAGTAAATAAGAATTGGCAAGTTAACAGGATACCAAAAAAAGGTAGTGTTTGCGACGCAGGGGTTTAGAGTTTAGAGAGAAGATGGGGAAGAAGACGAAGAAACCCGGCAAAGGCAAAGAGAAAACCGAGAGAAAAACCGCGAGAGCCGAAGAGAAGAAAGCTCGCAGGGAAACCAAGAAGCTCTCTCCCGAAGACGACATCGACGCCATTTTGGTACTCTCTCTATCTCCGATCTCACGTTACCCTTTCACTTCGACCAAGTAATAAACAAAACAATGAAACTTGTATTTGACAAAGTTGACCATTCAAAAAGAGGAAGCTAAGAAGAAGGAGGTCCTCGTCGACGACAACGTTCCCTCGCCTTCTCCTCGCTCCAATTGCTCCGTAACTTCGCTCACTCACTAACATCTCACCGTTGTGTTGCGTTTTCCGTTTGTTGACTCCCTGTTTTGCAGCTCACCGTCAATCCATTGAAGGAGACCGAGTTGATTCTCTACGGCGGCGAATTCTACAACGGGAACAAGGTTGCGAGTTTGAATTGTGTTTATTTGTTGATTGAGTGATATCATATGTACTGAGTGAATTGTTGTTGCCGCAATGTGAATTTGTGCAGACATTTGTGTACGGCGATCTCTACCGGTATGATGTGGAGAAGCTGGAATGGAAATTGGTTTCAAGTCCGAATAGTCCTCCTCCTCGCAGTGCTCATCAAGCCGTTGCGTGGAAGAATTATGTTTATATTTTTGGTAATTCACTTTACTTTGGTGTTTAACCGAGCTGAATGACGTCGTGTGAACCATGTAGCTGATCTCACCTAATAGGTGTGTTTGAATTTCTGTTTAAAGCATTGTGAGCTCAGTCACGTTCAGTGGCCTTGGAAAGTATGAAAACAAACACACCGTTGTTGATAATTGAGTTTACTAGCTTTTGCTGGCTGCTCCCAGTTGAAAATTTTGTGTGGTGATTGTTATTTTACTTTTGTCTGTGCTTCAGGTGGTGAGTTTACGTCTCCAAACCAAGAGCGGTTTCATCACTACAAGGTTTAGCTCACATTGCCTTGCTTGTGTTATGTGACAAGAATGTGGTTTGGTGTATTGGATTTTGACTATATGGTGATGTTTTTGGATTTTGGATTTGTTTAGGATTTTTGGATGTTGGACTTGAAAACAAATCAGTGGGAGCAGCTTAATTTGAAAGGGTGCCCCAGTCCACGTTCAGGACATCGAATGGTATGTTCAGGTTCATGAGAAGTGATAGACTTATTCATTTACTAGTAAGGGTGTCAGATTATTGAATCTTTTATCAAACAGGTTTTTGGTATGTTTGTTTCCGAAAATGCATGCTATTCTGTTCAACTTGAATATACTATTGTCTGGATTGCATTGCAGATGTGAAAATAGAATCACAACTTATGCAAACATAGCATGTTTACAGTTCTGTTAGAACATCAAAATTAGGATGATCCACATCACAGCTTGATTTGGTTCATTTCAATGTAATATCCCATTTTGAGAGTGCAGTACAGTCATGTCAGAAATTAAATAACAAGAACAATTTATTATCTTGTTGCTGAAGCTGATTTAATTACTAATATCCTTGTTGTTGAAGTAACAATTACCCAATAAATTGTGCAAGATTCTGCTAATGGGAACACAGATCATTTGTGCTGTTTGGTCTTTAAACAGCTGCAAGGTTGGATTACTTGCACATCTCAATTCTTGGTCAACTGCCCCCATTTAATGGATGACATAATATGTTATTGAAAGTTTATTTTGTCTTTTAATTAATTGACTTTTTGGAATCATCATATTGTTTGCACTTGTTACTAGATTGCATGTTCCTAACAAGAATATGCATTCTTGCTGTGTCTGACTGCAGTAGCTAAGAGCCTATTTCATGCATCTTATTTTGCATACTAAGGGTGGTTGCTTTGCTCATTCTAATTGCTAAAAGCCTGAAACCTTGCAATATTCTCCCTTCCTCTTTTTTTCATTTGAATTTCTTCGTTTTTACAGAGAAATCCATGGCATGTCCACTCCAACTTATTTGTGCTTATGTGAAATTTTGTTCTTGTTGTTATGAGTAGGAAGCTGTTTGTGATATCATAGTTATGAATCTTTATTTTAGTAGTTAATCACTGTGTGCTCCCCCCCACCCCCATCATATGGATTCCCATATTAATCCAGTTTTTTTTTTTTTTTTGTCTTCATCATATATTTGTTTTTTCTAATGCTTTATTTTGGTCAATTAACAGGTATTGTACAAGCACAAGATTATTCTTTTTGGTGGCTTCTATGACACTCTTAGAGAAGTGAGGTTGTTAATGCTGCTTTATTTTTTTTTGTTGATAATTATATGTATGTGATTTTCTTTCCCATATCAAAAAAAATAAAACTCCAGAGCAGACGAAAAGCTTGCTGTAGCTAATAGTTAAATTAAAATGTTTTTTTTTTTAAAAGTGAATTCTAATATATAATATCCATGATTCAACATAAATCTAATTAAGTCTACAGTCAATTGAATTCAGGGAGAATCAGAATTTGAGCTTCTAATAAACTCAAGTTACAGGATTTCTTTGGATTTTTTTTCTGCTTGTAAATGTATTATGTTTATAGCATGGCAACATCAATTTCTTTGTTACATAATTGTGTTATAAGGGAAATTAATTGTTTTTGCTTCTGCCTCAGTTTGTTTGTATGTGTATGAGTATGACTATTGCTTTACAACAATTGGGACTAAGTGCACTCACACTGAATTTTCTTTTGTTTCCATACCTTATGGTTAGTTAGTCTTTTTTTTTTTTTGAGTGGTAAATTTGGCCAATGGTGATTGAACTTTGAAGTTAATATGGCAGCAAGCATGATGTGAATAAGGGTCAAGATGATAATTCCACTTGTAACCCCCTTGCTCATGAAGCAAGTAGAAATGAGAATTGAGGAAGGTGTAAGGTAGCATTTCTGTTAGATTTAAAATATTTAAAAGCAGAATAAAGGAGGGAAGAGTGACAGAAATGGAGAATAGTTGGTTATGAGTGGGGTAGGTCTCTCAGGCCGGGGGCTCAATCTTTGGTTATGAGTGGGGTAGGTCTCTCAGGCCGGGGGCTCAATCTTTGGTTATGAGTGGGGTAGTTCTTTTTTCTCTCTCATAAATTTCATTTCTATTCCTTTGTTATTCCAAGAAAATCTATAATCACTGTTATGAAGATAGCAATACAGATTATACCCAACCAGATTCTCTGTTTTATTACCATTTTTATTCATTTCTTTAGTTCTGTTTACTGATTCTTATCAGGTTACTTTCTTTGCTTGCTGTAACTTCAAAGTTTTTTCTTGAACATTTTGATATTAATATACTAATGTGGTAATTTTTAAATAATTTTTAGATTTTTATTCATTTTTGCCTTTTCAGTGGCCTATGAGTAAAGTAATGAAGAGTTGCATCATACACAGTATCATTGAATAGTTGCATGAGGTTGTTTTATGAAATCACATCAATTAAGCCCTCTAAATTTTATCCATATTAGTTGATTTTATGGAATTTTGGGAAAATGAATTTGATGTTGTGTTTTAATCGTGACATACAGATGGAGGGTGAATTAGTATTCAGAAACTTATTGTATCATAGTTGTGTAATATTGAATGTTATTGACCCTATATATTTTAGATTTTGTATCTGATGTTCTTTGTGTATAAACATAAATGATGTTCTTTAAATTTTAGATTTTGGTATTGATTCACTTAATAGCATTTCTATGCCAGGTTAAGACCTTTTTAATTGATTATGCAGGTACTACAATGATCTATTTGTATTTGACCTTGATCAATTTAAGGTGAATATATCTAAATACCTGGGTTATTATGTTAATATGTTATTTACTATTCAAGTTCAGCACCAAAACATCAGGCTGTTTGATTTAATGTAATAATGTTGATTTTGTGTTCATTAATTTTGATCAATGCCAATGTGATTTTGTGCTATAGTGGCAAGAAATAAAGGCTAAGCCTGGAGCAATGTGGCCAACTGCACGTAGTGGTTTTCAATTATTTGTTTACCAAGATGACGTGAGTACAATACTGGTCTGCCTTACATGAAGCTAATTTTTGTTTTAAATTACTTGTATTTATGTGTTAGAACTGGTATCAGAAGACAGAAACAGCAAGAAAGATTGAATTTTATTGACTGAAATGGGGAAAATCTCTCTAGAAAAGTCAGGATCCACTCCTTATGCAACTCTACATTCACCAAAAGTCCATAACTTGCTGAACTTCAATGGTCTGTTCCTCCCAATGCCCAAAGGCTCCAATTCTCTCAAATTCTGACAAGAGATCTCTCTTTCCACCTCCCCTCTTATTTATAGGCAACATGCCTTATTTCTTTAACATACTATCCTAACTATCTAAAGTAACTAACTAATGGGTATCTATCATTATGTTTATTACTGTAGTAAAGTTTTCCTCTATGTACTGTATGATTAATTTGTGTGGCTCTACAAAGTAATTTTGAAGTTCAGAATATTGTCTTCTTAAGAAAGTTCCTTTTTCACATTGCAGATTTTTTTGTATGGTGGCTATTCAAAAGAAGTTTCATCTGATAAGAGCAACTCTGAGAAAGGAATTGTTCATTCAGATATGTGGTCCCTTGATCCTAAAACTTGGGAATGGAACAAGGTACTTTGGAGTTAAGTTTAATATTGAGTGAATTTGTATATTCCTCTTCTTAGGCAAGTTTGAGCCTTCATATATCTTTATAGTTTTTCCTTGCCCACTAACTAAAATGACTTTAGTCAGTGTTCAATAGCAGCACAAACTTCTTTGTTTACTCTTCAATTTGATTATGTAATATTTTTCTCTTATATTTGCTTATCTCTCCCTTCCCCTCAATAGGCTCACACACACTGAAAACCATGCATTTTATTATCTTTTTGTACAACTGATTTATTCTCATCATCTTTTCTCCCTTCATGACAGGTTAAGAAATGTGGAATGCCTCCTGGTCCTCGTGCTGGGTTTTCCATGTGTGTTCATAAGAGAAGGGCTCTGCTATTTGGTGGTGTTGTGGATATAGAAGCTGAAGGTTAGCTTTTAAATTCATGATTATTATTTTTGCAATTTGTGATACAGCTTATATTTTTAAAGCAAGTGATTGGGAAGTCATCTCTATGACCTAATGTTTGTAAACAATTAATAAGATCAGACAGTCAGCTCAAATTCTCTTTTGAGGGGGTGTATTTCATTGTTTATGCTTAGTATCCTAATTGCACCAACAACTGTGCAGGTGATGTAATGATGAGCTTATTTTTGAATGAGCTTTATGGATTTCAGTTAGACACCAATCGCTGGTGAGTCCCACATTCAGTTGGTGCTGAATATGTCATATTCTAAAGTTGCCGTTTATGAACTGAATCCTTTCATTGACTCTTGATTCTCCGTCATTGTAATTTTGCATTTTGCTCTGTAATTGATCGTTTTCTGCATAGCATAGGTGTGCTATCATATTTAATGCTTCTTGATTAGCTTATCTAATCTTGTTTGGGTAATAGGTATCCTCTGGAGTTAAGAAAGGAGAAGTCGACTAAAGATAAGGTAGATTGGATGTCATGCATATATACTTCTGATCTCATGAAAATTGTTCCCCATTTTAAAACTCATCCTATGGACTGTTCTGCATGTTATATTTCTTCTTAATTAAATGGGTTTTGTAGTTAAAAAAAATTGAACAAAATTGCCCTGATGATGTCAACAAGAAGATAAATCCAGCATGTACAACAAGAGAAGAAACTGAGGAGTCAGAGGATGAAGAAAATAACATTGATGATATATCCAAGAATATAGCGTCAAACATGTCAATTGATGATGGTGAAACACTTACCAAATCCGAAGGAAAGCCCAAGGAATCCAGTGCTAAATTGGACATTCAAAGTTCTTTGCCTGAGGTTGTCTTTTTGGACCATCTTATGACACCACTCCTATCTTTACCCAGATTTTGATTAATGAGTTTTTTTCCCCCAAATTTTTTAGGTAGTTAAGCCCTGTGGACGTATTAATGCTTGCATGGCCGTTGGAAGAGATACATTATATATATATGGTGGCATGATGGAGATTAAAGATCAAGAAATCACTCTTGATGATTTGTATTCTTTGAACCTTAGCAAACTTGACGAATGGAAGTGCATTATACCGGTTTGTTATTTTTTCTCAAGTTGACTAGCTTTTTACCAATACATGCATATGTTCTATACCATATATATCAATCATGGACAGCGACGTGTAGCAGCTGACTCCAAAAACGCTATAGCGGTATAGCCCATAGCGGGATGACCATTATTTTCAAACACGTTATACAGTTTATATAATTTATACTAAATACATATAAATGTTCAAAAATTTTAAAAAATTAAAATAATACTAAAAAATATTGACATGTTCATAATTAACAAAAACAGGTTATAGATCTTAGCTGTTAAGCAAACATACAAGTAAATAGTAACAAAGGATACCATGTCTAACTAAAGGGACAGAGACTGCTATGTCTCATAAAAATTGGTTAAGTAAAAAATAATTTCTGAGTTGTTGGCTGATAAAAGTCTGCTACTGCAAAGTTGGTGAATGTTTGTACCTTACCCAGTTCCAAGAGTCCAGGGCATCTCATTACTTGCAAAGCACAAGTATTATTAAAAAAATCACCTAACTAAATATATTCTACTGATTAGATCTATCATATTACAATGATTTTTTACAAGGTTATATCATACGAACTTAATTTTATTGATTATTTGTCTCATTCACAATATCTTAAAATGAATTAACTATTGATGGAACTAAAGGAAGAGGTTTCCCCCTCAAATGATTAGGGAATATATCTCAGGATTTAATTACAAATTATAATGTGAAATGGGTGACTTATCTTCTGATTACAATGTACAAAACTAGGTCTTTGAATATGAGCCATGCTGAATTGCTGATGCTGTTAATATATCTTTTGTTGATTCAGCTTATTTAATCTAAGAATATATTGTGGTTGTAATTTCCTAATTATATACACATTTTTACCTTATTTGCTATAACCTGACTTAGCTGTTCTTCAACCCAGGCGTCAGAATCTGAATGGGTGGAAGCTTCAGATGATGATGAAGAAAATGAAAATGATGATGATGAAGATGAATCCGATGGTGATAGTCTGACTGATGAGGATGAAGATGATGAGGAAGAGGAGGAAGAGGTGCAGATTCTAACTTTGTAATTCAAACAAGAAAAAAAAAAAGAATGAATTATTCCCTCCTCTCCTATGTTTTACTGTTATGTCACATACTGAGAACCTAGTAAAAACCCTTTTATAAAAATAAATAAGGCTACAATCACCCTCAAAGTAGTGTTAGGCCTTGCTACCTCGTGTATGTTATGGTCAAATGTCATCCCCTTATTTAGATTTCAGTATTTGGTGTAAGCTGAAATACTGAAATTAAGGTTCAAATGGCTGGCCACCAAATTGAATCTTTAGTGTAAGTGTGCAACTTCTCCAAATGAAGGGTTCTTTCCCTTTTCTCAATATACAAGGTTGAACAAAGGTAAAACTGACATTTGACCACACAACATCCATGAGCCAACATCTTTTTTAATTAATATATAATATTCAAACATGTGTGTGATAAACTCTCCATAACCAGAAAGTTTATTTTTGTCCAAGGCAAGGTTTCCTACATTATTAATTTGGCTTTACCTTTTGGTCACTAGGCTCAGAATGCATCAGTTCAGGTGGGAGATGCCGTTGCTTTAATCAAAGGGGTGGGAAAGAATTTGCGGAGGAAAGAAAGGAGGTTACGGATAGAGCAGATTAGAGCTAGTCTTGGCTTGTCAGATTCACAGAGAACACCATCGGTAATATATTGTTAATTTGATATTTGTTAAAGACATTTTAGACTGTTGATCAATCATTGAAACTAGTGAATATATTAATGTTTAATTATTTTTTTGAGCTTATGATTTCTTGTACTAGTACCTTTGTTGTCATGTGCCTTTAAAAGCATCTCTGGGCTTTCAATTAGTATTTTTCTTGTCCCACTGTTTTCTTAATTGAATTCTTGTTGCATCGAAAGCCAGGAGAATCCTTGAAGGATTTCTACAGGCGTACAAATATGTATTGGCAAATGGCAGCCCATGAACATACTCAACACACTGGAAAAGTAGGTTTTCTCTTTTCTTTCTCTAGTTATATGATTCTTTTATAACTTCCCTGGTAAAATCATCGTATCTTTAGTAATTTGATTTGTTTTATGAACCTAGGAAAGAGACATGAAAAATTTATAGAAACAAGCAACTAAAATGAACCTAAGAATTTTCTAATTCTCTAAATGAATCATTCCATTCTTATTCCCCCTAGTGAACTAACTGATCCCCTCTAGGGGAGGCCAAATTTTGTGAGACTGAACGTAAATGAGTTATACCCTAAAACTGTCCTTTGTAAAGTGTCTACCAACCTGGTTTTATTTGAAGTTCCATCCTCCAACCCGTTTCTTTTTTCATATATACAAATACATGTGTTCGCATAGTTACACACTAATGAATGCGTCCTGTATTGTGGTAAATTCTGCTGGATCATTCATCATAGGAACTCCGCAAGGATGGTTTTGATCTTGCTGAAGCTCGGTACAGGGAGCTAACACCTATTCTTGATGAGGTAATGTTCTGTTACACACATTTGTAGAGTAATTTAAATTTGCACCTAAAAGCCTTTTGCACCGTCACTACTTTCTTTTAAATAAGTTCCAAGTTATTTTCTTTGAACACTGCAGCTGGCTCTATTAGAAGCTGAGCAGAAAGCAGAGGAGGCCGAAGGGCCAGAAACTAGTGCAAAGAAAAGAGGAAAGAAGAAAACTAGAAATTGATAATTTATTTAGCACACGACGGTGGGGTGCCGTCGAGAATGTAATATACAATTTTGGTTTAGTTTGATGTCATTATCTGCAAAGATTGTGCCAAGAATTTTGTGCACATAATTTGTGTCGCATGGTCACGTTACATGTAATCAGTAACAAGCACATTCCCAAAATGCAGTTACATACACTACACGAATTCCCTCCCTGAAATAGAGTACAGAATGTGCAATAGAAAAGAGAAGAGTTAAACGAGTTTGTACGGCGCTGAATTTATCTATGCCTGAGTGAATTTAAAATTTCTGTTGTTTAATGGCCTTTCAAATATGTGATACATTACGCTTGTTCTCCCTCTGTCTCGAATATATGTAATATTTATACGCTTGAAGTTGACATTGAGTGTTAATTGTTTTTTTTTCTTAATCCTCCGGTTCATCATGAAAAATAGATTATGATTAATCTGGATTTCAATTGAAAAATAACTAAAATCTGATCAAGAATATGATTAATCTGGATTTCAATTGGAATGAACGGTTGAGTATAAACGAAGTTATCACTGATTATTAAATATTACAAAGTATTAGTTGTTTTAGTAGTTATCTGTACTAATTTCAAACTTCAATTTATGAAGCGAGAAATATTTTAAGTATTTCTTAAAAGGAACTAATGACATTTAACATTTTTTTATTTAAAGGTTGTAAGCTATTAGTATTTTATAATAGTGAATTTATTAAAATGTTGCTGATTTCTAAATGTTGGAACAGATTGCATTTCCAAGTCCACTTGCTTTTATTTATGTGAATAGTAGCATGTGCTATATGAAGAGGGAAGTAAACTAAGCACGTAAAAAGAAGAGCCTAACAAGACCATTGCTTTCTGCTACATAACTGTATTTCATATTCTTTCTCAACAAGTACTGACAAAAACAAAAGTTCTTTGAAAAATTCCTTGGATTACCATATCTTAAAAGAAGAACCCACCGCAGTCTCTAAACTCTCCAAGGGTCAAAACCATACACACATTATATAAGAACCTATCTATATGTGTAAAAGTATAAATACAAATTTATTTGCGCATGCAAGGATTATAATTTTATATAATGCCTTTTGAAAATTAAAGCTACCTTATGTTTACAAAGATAAAAATCCAAAAAGGGTATTTTGGTATCAGCTGCACGCGTGGCTATGTTCTGCCTCTCTATTAGTCGTAGTAGCCATAAGCTGCCCCAAGTTGGAACAAAATTAAAGGCAAAAATTAGCGTACATATTCTTAAAAGTTGAAACTTTATTTGCCGAAGTGGAATCTCACAAGTAACGAGAAAGAAGGATGCTCCTAACTTTTGCACATTCTTATTAACCAGTGTCTTGAGAAATTATTTAAAGAATTAATAATAAAAAAATTTATTAATCACGTTTGAAATTTATTAAAAATCATAATAAAATATATTAATAATATATTTTAATAATATATTTTAATAGAAAAATTCCACTTTTAATCAATTAGAACTGGAATATAAGAAGAAGAAAAAAAGAGGAATGTTAAAACTTGTATGCGGCATCTAATGGCTAGGATCACGAAATTATGAGGGATGTTAAAACTTGTAAGTGGCGTCTAGTGGCTAGGATCACGAAATTATGAAGAATAAATTTATTTACGACCAATTAGTTTTGTTTTTACTTAATTGCTCAACCAAATTAGGGAATTCGAACTCTTTCGTTTGTATCATAACCTTTTTTTTTTTAATATGATTGATTTATCGTTGGGTAATTAAAAATGATTTAATTATATGAACTGAAACTGACTGACGAGAAAAGAAGAAAATAGTACTTTAGATAACTCAGAAACAACTTAAATAAACAGCATAAAAAAAAACCAACTTAAATAAACAGATTTAACGACTAAGGATTTAAAAGCTGAAAATACCCATAATTTTAATATTGTATGTAACTTTCAGCAGGGTTTTCATATTTGTTTTCATGCATCATGCGCCTTGCTAAATCACTTCATACTGCTAAACACGCACGATAGCCGTTTGCACTTGAGAGAATTTTCCTCCATCTCCTCTTCCTCTTGGATTCTGCATCACTCTCTTGTCATTTTTCGTGTTTTTGCCTCAACTATATATATTTATGAATAAATCTTTACTTAATGTTATATGAATTGATTATTTTAATTCCTAACTATATTAAAATTTTATTTAATATATGATTTTATAGAATGTTATTCATGATAATTCTTTTTTTAAAGGCCAAAAGCAATTTGATTCATATTATATAATATAAAATATTTTTAAATTGTCTTCAAAATTAATTTTTATTCATTCAAATAATTTTTATATTTTAAAATTAAAAATTCTAAATATATTCATTACATGAAATAAAAGAAAGTTACTAAAACGAGTAAATAATATATACTAATAAAATCGTTATAGTTTAAAATATTTTTAAGTTTTATTCTTTGAATTAATTTATATTTCTTAGTTTACATTCAATTTTTTTTTGTAGTTAAGTTTTTAAACTTTAATTACAATGATGTATTTATTAAATAATTTGTGTACTATTTATTAAATGCTATTTAATATGTACTGATATTATTAAATTCTGTTTAAATAAATTACTTTTATCTTCTAAAAGTGTTATTCAACAACAATATTTAAATATTTTATCTTTTGAAATTTATGTATTAAAAAATTTATTTATAAATCACATTGAAATTATTTTTTATTAATTAAAAAAATTAATTTATAGATTTAGTACTATTATATATTTGTGTTATAATTAAAATAAATTTATGTTGATTAAGTTAATTTTACATGATTGTAACCAAAAACTAATTTTACATTGTATTTTTTTTTTATCAATATGTTCTTCTATTGAATGAGGTTTTCAGTTTAAATTAATTTAACAACTTTTATCTTTAAATGAGTTTTAAGAATAAAAAAAATGAAAATTATCTAACTTTTACTTTATTTTTAAAGTTCTTGGGTTTATTATCAGGTAAGAAATGGAGATTATGGAAATATAAAAGAGTGAATTTAATTTAATAATATAATTAGAATATATATCGTTGTGTTGCTGAGCATTTTATTTTAGTTTATCAAGTAATTTTAAGCTCAAGTCCATATATATAGTTTATAACAAAAAATACAGATATGAATCTATTACAAAAAATACAGATATGAATCTAAACAAAATCAAAGAAGAGCACGAGCATTTTATTTCCTTTTTCTAATTTCGTGATTCTGACATATCTGTTATTTTATATTAGATTGAATCTAACAAATTCACAATAAGACACACACTATATGTGTATCAGGCTCATAAGATTCCCAGATGTGTATTGCCAAAATAGTCTTTGATTTGTCAAAGATTTTTATTTTGGATTTTTAAATCTATCTTCTTGTCTTGCATGTTAATAATTGGAAACAAAATCAGAAAAGAATCGAGCACGAGTATTTTATTTCGTTTTTTCTAATATCGTGGGACTTCGTGATTTTAAAGAACAGGCAATATTATATCGGAAGTGGATTGATTCTAACAATTTGACCCAAAGTTTGAAATTAAACGACCGACTGCATCATTAGTTCATCATCCGGAGTCAATCCTTATGATCATATGCATGTAAGATCCTCTTATCAGTTAAATCAATGCCATATCTAAAGTCTTTTGCCTAGGTACAATGATCCCAAAATTGTAAACTTAACAGAATAACATTATGGGCGAACAACAACAAACAGTCTAATTAATGAGAGTTTTAAAATTACTAAAAAGCATTTAATGCATTTATTAAATATTTTTAATTGCATGAAAATAAATATTAAATGACTTTCATATTTTTATGTTATTATTTTTATTAAATGTTTTAACTTTTTTTAATTAATATTCCCAAGAACCTTGGTAGTTAGTCCGGTCAAGGGGGGGGGGGGGGTCCCAAAATTTAAAATGTGGTAAAAAAAAGTAGTAAAAAGCATTTAATGCATTTATTAAATATTTTAATTACAGAAAATAAATAGTATTAAATAACATTCATGTTTTTATGTGATTATTTTTATTAAATGTTTTTAACTAATATTCTCAATATCTTGGCAGTTAGTCCTTTCAAAAAAAAAAAAGGAAAAATCAATTAATTTTAATATGTCAAAATTAATTTTGCCAAGGTACAATGACCCAAAAAGATTGTAAAACTTTAACAAATTACATTATTTAAATAGAATTGACTTATAAGCTAGTTAAAAGAACAAATAAATCGATAGTAGAAATGGTACTAGATTCAGTCTTCTTAAACAATATCTCATATTCAAATCTTATAGATGAAAAAAATATGGTTAGAAGGAGAGAATTCCACTAAAAATGATTAGACAAATTTTCTGATAAAAGTTAATCATCAATAAAAATGACAAATATTTTATACCAATAAAATGTTTTAAAAAAAAAAGTAACTTATAAGGTACTAGGGCTTCTAATGTATGTGACCTTCATAGGTTCTAGACGGTGAGAAAGTTTTTTTTAGCCGTGCGATTAAAATGAAGGGTCAAATATGTGAGGGTGCACCAAATGGAAAAAGTATCGTGTTCACTCCTCTTTTCCCTCATAGAACCAACGAACTATACGAAGCTACAAAGCCTTTGCAATCCACTCTCTACCTTCCATGATGCCACCGCCAGTGACTCTCCCTCTCTTCTATATGCCACCAGCCCACCACCGTGCAACACCAAGATCCGAATATCTTGTCGGCGCCACCCACCTCTAACGAGAGCACAACACTCCTCTTTCAAGTAGGCTGATCTGTGACCGAGAACGTTTGTCGCTATGATGACAACTCCGTAATAACGGTCTCTCTGTCACAACCTTTATTAGGATAGAATTAGTTTGTTATTTTGATATTAGGATAAGATTAGTTTCTGTTGTAACCTTGGTCTATATATTCGACCTTCAACCCATCAAATGAATTCAAGTGGCTAATTCAAAACACTTATTGTTATGGTATCAGAGCTTGACGATCCACAAGCCTCTTTTTTTCGTCTTTTTTTCTCTTTCTTCTTCCACCATGTCTTATGCACCAAGAACCTTCAAAGTTTCTGATCCTAAATCACTTTTTTATCTCCATCCTTCAGATAACCCTAGAGTTACCCTCACTACGGTACTCTTTCGTGGTCAATCCAATTATAATTGATGGTTAAGTCATTTTTTTGCTTCTACCTTTTTTAGGTGCTTAAGCCATTTTTCTTATGCCTTTTCAGGTGATTAAGTCTTTTTTTTTTGTTTCTACCTTTTTTAGGTGGTTAAGCCATTTTTCTTTTGTCTTTCAGGTGATTAAGTCATTTTTTTTGCTTCTGTCTTTTTTAGGTGGTTAAGCCATTTTTCTTGTGTCTTTCAGGTGATTAAGCTATTTTTTTGCTTCTACCTTATAAGTGATTGAGCAGTTTTTTGCTTCTGTCTTTTTAGGTGGCTAAGTCATTTTGCTTATACCTTTCAGGTGGTTAAAACTTTTTTCTTTTGTCTTATGGTGGTTTAGCGTATTTGCTTCTTTAAGAGGATAAGCCTTGTGTTATGACTTCTGCTTAATGGTTAAGTTTGCATGTGTTGGCTTTGATCAACATGCATCACTCCTTAGCTCTCTTGGTCTCTCTCACAAAGTATCCAACTCTTATGTGACAGCAAGTTAGTCATCCATATTGCTTCCAATCCAGTTTTTCATGAGCGTACAAAGCATATTGAATTGGATTGATATTTTGTTCGTGAGCATGTTCTAAATAAGATTATCTCCACACAGCATATTCGAACAAATTCTCAGCCTGCTGATATTATAACAAAGGTTATCCGCTCCAAACAATTCGATTTTCTAGTCACCAAGTTGAGTATCTCCTCCCTCCATGCTCCAACTTGAGGGGGAGTATTAAGATATGATTAGTTTGTTATAGAAATATCTGTTATTTAGATATTGGTTTACTAGATTGATTTGTTATTTTGTATTTAAATTAGCTATCGTCTTTGCACTCATATGGGATAGGATCAATTTGTTATTTTGATATTAGAATAAGATTAGTTTATGCTTTAACCTTGATCTATATATTCTACCTTTAACTCATCAAAGGAATTCAAGTTGCTAATTCAAAGCATTTCTTGTTAACATTTTCTCTCTCCATCTTGCTTTCTTTCAGTCATGCAATTGAAAGACAAAACTATTGCATCTCCAGATTTGGTCATAGACGCATTGTTTTGTTATATTTTCTGTTTTCTAGCTCGTGTGAAAGTCACAAAGGGGCAAGATGAAGGGGGTGTGTCAGAGAGTGTGAAAGGGATCCCTGCAATTGTGCAGTAGCCAGTGAGCGTGACGAAGGCAACGACCGTGGTTGAGGGAGGTGTGTTGTCATAGAGAAGAAGAGGAAAGAGAAGGGGAGAGAGAAAAAACAAAAATTATTTGATCTAGTATATAAAATACACAATAATCTCATAAAAACATCATATATAACGATTAGTGTTTATTTCTCATGGTGTGTGACCTTCATAGGTCACGCATAGTAGAAGCCAGATACTTAATTGACTTACCAAACACTTTAGAGAACAAGAGTTGTAAAAAAGTTCTAATTAGTCTTTAAAACAGTAGCTAAAAAGTATTTAATGTGTTTAGTAAATATTTTTAGTTACTTAAAATTGAATATTAAATGACTATTAAATGAATTTCATATTTTTGCCAATTAACTTTATTAAATATTTCGTATTTGTATTTAATTAATATTCTTAATACCTTGGTGGTTACTCCTTGAAAAAAAGAGAGGAAAAAAGAAATTAATTTTAATAGGTGGAATTATCAATGTGGTTAATATTATTACAAGTTTATTGAATGCTGATCATTAACAACTTGTGAAGCAAAATAAATTCCTATTGAAATGTGATTAATATCAGTAACTTATAAATAGTAACTGTATACAGTGACATTCAATTTATTTTTAACCACTTGCGAAGCAAAATAAATTACTATTAGATATTTCAATAACTCCATAACATTATTAAACACGGGTCAATAATTATATACGATTATATTTATTTACTTTTAACCATTTATATAATTACATGTTTGGGACTACTCCAAAAGATCGATCCACGTTTTCTCTTGTCAAAACGTTCAAATTGACACAAAAACAAAGAAAACAGTTATGTTAACCACTATATCGGGTAAATGCTGATTATACGTAACCCAATGGCACATTTCTCTTTTTTAATGTTTCCTATAAAATTCATGATAAGCAAACAGTTAAAGGACCAACAAAGAAGGAAAAAGAAAAAAAGAAATTCACATCATAGAAACCTACCAAATATTAATTATTTTCCTGCATTCTTTTGTTAATTGATAAGCACAAAAGGAGGTACCAGTTGGCATTTAGTGTATACATTTTTTAAACCAAAAGAACAAACCATATAAATAAGTTACGAATGATGAAACCAACTACCCTCAAAGTTGAACACTTTCTTCTCTTCTTCTTCATAACATAACCTTCTATTTGGTTATTTCCACACGTTAACATCAGTATATTCACTCTTGCATGATATCCACTTGCCCACAGAATAAGAAGGAAAAGAAAAATCTCATACCTTTAAGCGTTACCCAGATATACCGTAACTTCATTCACATATTTCTCACGCAAACTCACCAAAAACAACAGTTTTAAAAGCTTGAGAAAAAAAGTGTGAGAAGATGGGAAGAGATCTTTGTGCAGGTGGGAAAATGGAAGGGTTGAGAAGCTCATGGTCCCAAATGGAGAAAGCCTTCAACGACGCCGTTTCAAAGAGCTTTGTTGGAAGGTATTTCAAGTTGGAAGCAAGGAAGAGTTGTTTCACGAGGGAGCTTCGCGCTGCCACAGCCACTTTCCTGACCATGGCCTACATCATCACAGTCAATGCCACCATCATCACGGTCTCCGGTGGGGCCTGTTCCACCGAAAAGTGCTCGTCTCCGGAGGACCTGAACTGTAAGGTAAAGTCCGACATAGCATACCAGAGTTGTCTTGCAAAGACAAAGAGTGACCTTGTTGTGGCCACCGCTGTTTCAGGCCTTGTTGGGTCTGTTGCCATGGGCCTCTTCGCCAACCTCCCTCTGGGCCTGGCCCCGGGAATGGGACCCAACGCATACTTCTCTTTTAACTTGGTTGGTTTTCATGGTACTGGGCCGCTCTCATACCAGACTGCACTGGCTGTGATTTGTGTTGAGGGGATTGTTTTTCTTTTGGTCTCAGCTGTTGGGCTGAGGGGGAAGCTTGCCAATCTCATTCCTCATTCAGTGAGGCTTGGTTGTGCTGCTGGGGTCGGGCTTTTCATCGCCTTCACGGGCCTGCAGGCCGGCCTCGGTGTTGGGCTTATTGGGCCTGATGCTGCTAATCTGGTTACCATCACTGCCTGCAAAGTTGTGGACCCGGAAACTGGGGCCTGCTTGGGTGGGAAACTGCAAAGCCCAAAGTTCTGGCTGGGCCTTGTTGGCTTCATCATCACAAGTTATGGGTTGATGAAGAATGTCAAGGGAAGCATGATTTATGGCATTCTTTTTGTGACTTTGGTGTCTTGGTTTAGGCATACTGAAGTGACTTATTTTCCTGAAACCCCACTTGGTGATGCAAATTATAACTACTTCAAGCAAGTGGTTGGTTTTCACAACATTGAATCCACTGCTGGGGTCCTTAGGTATGTTATTATATCCGTACATTTAGATTCTCTTTCATTCTAATGTTATTCTTTTTTAAAAAAATTCAAATCACATTATTTATCTCATTTACAAGGTTTTAAATTGTGATTAGAATCATCGTTGCATTTTCATTGCCGATAAAAAAATAAAAAAAAAAAACTGTTAGCATTTTCATTGTACTTCTTGACATTGCAAAAAAATTACAAACAAATGTGGTCAATATTTTGGTCACAGACACTCCAAAACCTTTGACATTATGACCGAAATCGCAGTTGCAAACCGTATTTTAAAACATTTCATATCTATTAGTTTCTCTCTTGCATTATTTTTTTCCTTCTATCTCTCTCCTTATTCCACCTTACACTCTAAATGGGGTGTATGTTTAACTTTTTCCTTTACAGCTTTAGTGGTTTTAACAAAAGGGAAGTTTGGGTGGCCTTGGCTACCTTGTTATATGTTGATGTGCTTGCCATCACTGGCACTATGTACACCATGGCAGAGATTGGTGGGTATGTGGACGAGAAAGGACACTTTGAAGGTGAATACGTGGCATACTTGGTTGATGCAGGTAGCACCATTGTGGGTTCTGCATTAGGTGTGTCAACCACAGCAACATTTGTGGAGTCATCAGCTGGTATGAGAGAAGGTGGTCGTACAGGACTAACGGCACTTTTCATTGGGTTTTTCTTCTTTCTGTCACTGTTTTTCACTCCTCTATTGGCTAGTGTTCCTCCTTGGGCTATAGGACCCTCACTTGTGATGGTTGGGGTGATGATGATGAAGGTGGTGAAGGACATAGGTTGGACCAACACAAGGGATGCAGTGCCTGCTTTCGCCACCATGCTCCTCATGCCTCTCACTTACTCCATTGCAAATGGGATCATTGGTGGGGTTGGACTCTACATTGCTCTTAGCCTCTATGACTATGCTGCAAGCATCGTAAATTGGTTGAGGAAGATGAGGAGAATGGTGGCCAAGGAACAAAACCAAGTTTCTGCTACTGCAGGTGTTGACTCGGCAGTGGAAATGATATGAGATGTTATAATTTTGGTTATCAAACGTGGACTTATGGTGTTTAGTTTTAGTAGTCCTTGTTTATAGATTTTAGTTGATAATATATAGGTCCTAGTCTAGAGTCACAAGATGAATTGTATTCATATTTCACATTGTCATCCTACATATATTTTAGCATAGTAGTTTGCTTCATGAGTGGGAACTTGACACTTGTGAGGGTTGTTTGTATTTATTTAAGTTGGAGAGTAAAATTTGTGGGTTGAAATTTGCTGTACTGCCTTATAAGTTATAAGAGCATGTTTGGTTTTCCGGTGACTGGTCTCAAACATACGTTTGCACAAATTCCAAGACAACAGACGGGCCACCGCAACACAAAGGAAAAGCAAAGGTTGGAATGCTTTGGGCTACCTCCATTTGTAAATGCTGCAAATGCAAACGGTTATCCAAACATCCAATAAGTTTTTGTTTGTGTTTATTATTTTTACAATTAGGGCTAAAGGCCCGAAAGAAAACAAAATTAGCTTAGAACTAGCATGTTTGGATTAGATTCAATTTTCAGAGAATTAATTCCAAAACCATGTTGAAAGCTAAAGTAACAAATAATTACTTCTATTTTTTCGATTTTTCATCGTAATTTTAAGTCCCAGAATCAATTCTAGTAGTGGTAGGTGTCGACCAGTGTTTGTTTGAATTGTATATTCCAGGGGTAACGTTTCCAGGCTTGAATGCTTTGAAGTTTGAACCACAGACCAATGCAAATGTTCGTGGCACTCATGCATTCCAAGCTGGATAGCGATAATAAATTACAAAATATGTTTATGCTCTATTTATTTATAATCATAAAATGAATACCAACTAAAACAAGAACAAGAATAATAGAGGTTTCAAAATAGAAGCCAGTTTTTTATTGACGCGAAGTCATTGTTGTGGTACAGGAGTCTAGGATGTACTGTACGCAAAAAAAAAAAAAAAACTGCAATGCTTCTCTGTAATACTAACTTACATCATGACTTGTGGACTATACTTACAGCTAAGATACGTTGATACCTGCTCTTAGGGTCAGGCTCAACCTCAAAAATACACTCATCTTCTGGTTGAATGTTATTAGCTCTGCTAAAATCTAACCATCCATGTGTCAGTAACCGTGGTTGTTCATGGTAAAAGACCGGCCACAATCTCATCAGTGAATCCCGAAGTAACACTACCATCTTCTTATGTGCGAATGGTTTTACCCTGCGAGTTAAAGGTAGGTATTCGGGCAATTTCTGCAGTAAATACAAACTACAAGTGGTCTTCAAAACACACAAGAATGAGAAACCACATGTGATAAAGCTAATTGAGACTAGTAAAATTTGGCAATCAAAATACAAAATGGCTCTAGGCAAGTGTGTAGCTATCCTATCAGTCAGAAGCTGTAGCCATAAGGATAAAACATAGATACAGTTATAAATACTTTTAGTGTTGATCTCCAATCCAAATTAGAGTTTCATCTAGATAATCCAGCCAATAGAAGTTGGCACTAAAGGTCGGCACAGACTAAATCCATTGGAGAACAACACTTTAAGTACTTATAGTATTGTACCTAAGTTATGTGCTAAACATAATCCCAGTTTGTAATGCAAAATCAATTTACAAAACTATATAATATAACAATGCATAGAGTCAAGGTCAATCAGGGTCGGTTAACATCGTACAAGGGAAACATTATCATTGGTCACCACACAGGAGAGACGGGGTGCAGTTTTAAAGTGGCTCTCATTATCTTGATTAGATATGTCAGAGTCCTTAATCTCCTTTGGCAACCCTACAATGACACAAAAAATTATCCATGAGAAAGAATTTGGTAATGCAAGTATAGAGAAGTGCATGCACAAAGTGAGTACAAATTTTAATCATAGTGGTTAATCAATTAATTCAGGTAAATCAAGGGGCTTCTTACAGAACATACTTTAAACTGAGACCCTGTTAATGTACATTATTGCAGACAAGTGCATGTACCCATGAATAATGACTAATTAGATATAAAGTGATAACAAAATTCAACAGAAGTAGCGGAAAAGAAAACACCTGTTATATTCAATTTATCCATGGAACTGCACAATTTGGGAGTCATGTCCATAAGCAATTTCTTCATTTCACCTGGTAATCATAATAACTGTTTAATAACCTGGGCAAATTGAAGGGCTTGTTTGAGAAAATAAAAATAAACTGAGAAGACGAACCATTGTAAAGATGAGCATCTAAGTCATTTGAGATTCCATCGAAGTTATGTTTGGTGTCACTAAAACCATAAATATGCAAAGCAGGTTCGTTTTTGGATATTGCAGCTTGATCACTTTCTGAAAATAAGCCAATGTGAAGTAAAAATAATAAAAAGCCGAATCTAGGAGACTATCACATGCATTACAAGAAATAAACCTAGAAGCCTGAAGCACCACAAGCGTGTAAAACAAAATAAGTTTTACTAGGACAATATTATCTGATCCAGTAACCAGCTTAAATCAGTAGAAATGAAAATGAAGCTACTGTTGACTGTAGTACCTAAGCCCTCGGAAAATTGGCACTCTTGAGCTTCCCCGTTGGACATGAAAGGAGGTGCAGTTTTAAAGTGACTCTCATTATCTTGATTAAATGGGTCAGAATAGTGATCCAACTTAACCTTAGTCTCCTCCTTTGGCAACCCTACAACCACACGGAAAATTTATCCATCAGACAGAATCTGGTTATGTGCGTAAGTATAGAGACATACATGCACAAAAACTAAAAAATGAGCACAAAGTTTAAAACAGAATTGTGGGGTGAAAAAATTCAACGCTTGTTGCTCCCAATTCATCTAGAGTTACAAACTCTATCTTTAACTTTTTAGACATTTCACCTGTAATCGTAATGGTTAATCGATCAATTCAGGTAAATCAAGGGGCTCCACATTGAAAATACATATAAACTGAGAACCTGTTAATGTACATTATTGCAGACAAGCGCATGTGCCCATAAATAATGAGATTTAAAGTGATAAGAAATTTCAACAGAAGAAGAAAACACCTGTTACATTCAATGTATCCATGGAACTGTACAGTTTGGAAGTCTTATCCACAGGCAATTTCTTCATTTCACCTGTAAGCATAATAACTGATTAATAACTGGGAAAATTAAAGTGCTTGTTTGAGAAAATAAATATAAACTGAGAAGATGCACCATTGTGGATATGAGCATCTAGGTGATTTGAGATCTCATTGAACTTGTGTTTGGTGTTGCAAGAACCATCAATATGCAAAGCAGGTTCCTTTTTGGATATAGCAGCCTGATCACTTTCTGAAAATAAGCCAATGTGGAGTAAAGATAATAAATGATGAATTTAGGATATCATCACATGTATTACAAGAGATAAACGTAGAAGCTTAAAGCACTACAAGTGTGAAAAATAATGAAGGTTTACCAGGACAGTTTTTATCTGATCCTGTAACAAATTTAAGTCTCTAGAAATGAAAATGAAGCTACTCTGTTAGCTACAGTACCTAAGACCTTGTTGGAAAATTGGCACTCTTGAGCTTCCCCGCTGGACATGATGGCTTTCCTCTCTTTGTTTTCTTCAATATTCAAAGTAGAAGTCTTGTCATGCGTGCTTTTGTCTGCCTCACCTAGAGAAGTACTTCTTCCAGACATTTCAAATTCAGATATATCTAAGGCATCTGCCGTACTGAATATCTCTTCAAACTTAATATATTTACTGCATACGATTGCATCATTTTCAAATATGTGGGATCCATAATCAACATTAGAAACTTTTAAATCTCCATTCGCAATTTTCATGGTCCCATCAACACCATGGCTCTGGTCAAATTCTAGGCTTGTCGAATAACATGGGTCTTCACGGTGCTCTGATATGCACATAAGTTGGCCACTCTCTTGACCATTTTTTTGTACTACTAAGTCAACCTCACTGCGCTGGCTTTTCATTTTTGGCACATGATGCTGGGTGACAACTAAGGCATTGGATTCTTGATCAACCAACATACCATCTCTAACTGGAGAGCCACTTCTCCCCCTACTTCTTTTCTTCTGATTTCTTGTTTTAGGAAAATCAAGCTTTTCACATGCAGATGGATCATAGATCTTGACATCAAAGTGTGAATCCTTAATATAATTGAATACCAGAAGATATCCAACTTTAACCCCATGATTCAATGAAAAAGTACTCCATCCTTCCATGAAAGCAAAAGAACCATTAACCCCTGATACTTTTACATTCCATTGCCGCTCACTTGAATCATTGAGAGCAATTTTCTTATTAACCAAGTCTGACACAGTACTACTAAAAGCAGGAGGGATATACTGCAATTTACAAAGATGTTGAGAAATAGTATACAAGATCAGAACTCTTGGTCGATATAGAGAAAAATATGCCAAAAAATGTAGTGCGAAGATAATGGATGGACCAAAGCAAAACACAGGCTGCGGTATCTGCTTTAGGCAACACAAATAATATGAATGAATGTATGATGTACCAAGCTCTATAAAAAGAAAAAAATCACTTGTATATTGTTACAGAAGCAGAAAAGGGAAGCGCAATAGAAATGAAGATCAAGTATATATTGGGAAGAGTTCAAACCAAGATCTTATTTGGTAAGAAGGGATCAATTTTTCGTGGTCTATGCATATTTCCTCAGCTAATAAAGAGAATTCCGAGGGTCAGGAATTTTGGAACCTTTGGAAGAATCAGTATAAACACCTTAATAATAGATCACAAGCAATAATTTATCAAGTTAAGTATATATGTGTTTTTATATGCAATACTTTATTAAGTTAAATAGATAGTTGTAGAATAAGAAGTTTCTTCTCTAGTACTAATGTCATAATAGTGTATGCACCATCGTGTATGCATCAACACTAAAATATAAATGGAACTGAACTTTTCAATTTGGTTGAAATGTATTTAATCCCTCGTCGCCGGAAAAAAAATGTATAGATACTTCAAAATATGAAGAGAATCCCCAACTTAGAGCATTTAAGAAACCAAACGAACAATGAAGCGAAACACAAAGAGCAAAGCAATTTGCAAATATAGTAGCATTAAGAAACAGAATTAAGATCAAACAAACTGTTAACGGCGTCATGGTTCAAGTGCAATTTACTGAAAAGCAAATGTTTTTTCTTTGAAGAGTGTTGGCAACACACTCTCTTCTAAACCATTTCTCTGCAACACATTTCTCTTAACACACTCTACTATCAGATAAAACTTATTGAAAAGTACAAAATCACGAGAAAACATTAATTAAATAAGATGTGAGTAAATTTCAAAAAAAAAAATCAACAAAAAAGAAAAATGTTCAAAATATTTATGTGTTGTTAACATTTATATTCTTCTTTTAAAGGTAGAGAAGCCTTGTGAATATGGGAGAGGGTTGAGCACACACAAGGTTGATTAGATTAAAGTTAAACAACAAAGAAACCAGCTTTGAATGTAAACACAATAATAATAAATAAAAGAGATGGAATAAGAATGTTTGAAAAAAGGAAAGTACAAAAATGTAGGAGAAGATGAATATGATACGAACCAAAGTTGTTAAATGTTCTCGTTTAGTGATGAGCTTGAAGAAAGAGGTAGGTGATGAAGGTGAGGTTTGTTTTGTTTTGTGGAACAGTAGACAGTTGTTGGTGCAGGCAGCACAAGCAGAAACTCGTTGTCTCTCGCCACACATTTTAGTTTCTCTCTTCTCATCAACTCAGAGCTCAAAGTTTCTCTCCTTCATACAGCACACAAAAACAAAACCCCAACTTAATACTTCATGTGTTTTTCTTTTTAAGAAAAAATAGTAGCAGGAACAACAAGCAAGCTAGTAGTTAAGCACTAGAGAAGCTAGCAGAACCCATCGGAAAGGAGAGAGAATGCCCTGCATGTCAATCAGCAGTCACATTACCTTCTTTCTCTCAACACGTGACGCGACGAGATATCGCAAGATCCCACGCGTATCCTCTTACCCTATGTTTGATTGGATAAAAGAAAAATAAAAAAAGAAGTAAAATTTAAATTGGAAAAAAATAAAAGAAAAAAATTATATATTTAAAACAATTTTTTTATATTTTTCTTTAAACAGAAAAAAATATTTCCTTAGAAAAAATATTTATGTATTTTTTTTCTCTCTCTATTTTCTTTATATATAAAGTATTTTTGAATAACAGGTAAATTAATTTTACTCTACAAAATCACATGAAAATTTAATTTTTATTTCTACCAATAAATTTTATGATGAAAAATAAATAATTATAATTTTATGATGAAGACAAATCTATAAAAAAAAAAAATTATGGCATTACCGTGACTTTTATAGACTAAAGTTGATTTTTGTATGTTATTTCTTCTTTTCACGATTCTTATTTGACGTTCCCGACTTGCTGACTTGTTTGTTGTGTACGTTTTCTCTCACTCCAAGGCAAGCAAGGTGTACAGCAAAATTGTTAAAATATCATCTTGATTTATTGTATTTTTTCTTTTGCATTTTTTGTATTTATCCTTTATATTTTTTAAATTTTATTTTAATTCTTTATATTTTAGATATTATCTAAAATGATTTTTTTTATCTATTTTACATTAAATTTTGTTTGGCACATGAATTTATTTCAATAACTTTTAACTTATTTTCGTAAGTTATTTCAAGTAGTTTATAAAAATAAGATAATTTATAAGTTTTAGTTTTTTTTTCTTTCATTTTTGTTCTCCAATTTATTTGAGATATTTTTTTTATTTTTTCAATCAAACAATTAATTAATTATTTAATGTTATTTTACATTTACCAGCTAACTTATCAATTAATCTTATCAAACAATTTCAATTCAATCACTTATCTTATAAGCTTCAACTAACTTATAAGTTAATTTGACCAAATATGCATCATATTGAAAATTCATTGTAATTGTCATACATGAGCTTTAAACCTAGATTCTTTTAATTGCCTAAAATATTTAACACCAATACACCAAAGCAAATTCTTAATTTTTCTCTAAGGAATATAATTTATACACCATACCCATATTATAAAATTGAAATATTCAATATGTATTTATTCATGCGATTTAATTAGTAAATCACTAGTTTGATTAACAATCCATTAATCTAGTATCTTAACAAGGTCGATCACCAGTCCTATCATGATAACAACATTGATGGAAATTGATTTAGGGCATTTTTGTGGGTTAATGACCTATTTGGTCCTTGAAAGATGAACTTAGTGTCAATCTAGTCCTTGAAATTTGGAAATCTCAAATTTAGTCCATAAATGTGTAAATGTTGTGAATACTTAGTCTTCTTGCTAACCTATCATTGTTTCTATTAACGTGAGTGCATACGTGACATGTTGTTTGACAATGTGGCAATCCACGCGTGCAGGGGATGTTCTACGTTAGTGCACAATGAGTCTAAGTAAGAAATAGAGAGTTTCTTCTTCTATGATTTAAAGCATCTTGATCCGTGCGATTGTGTGATCCATGTTCAATGGGTGGTGGGTCAGACTCAACGAAAGCTACATATTTGAAGAAAATGAAAGGTGAATGAGAGTTTGGTTATTTTTCTCACAACAATGGTGGTGATGTTGTTTATTATCGTTATGAGAAAAAAGTTGTGATTCAAACTTAAAAAAAGAGTTGGAACCTAGGGAAATTGTTCTCACATGCCCATTGACAAAAGTTGAGGAATTTTTGTCTAAACGTCTTTGGTTACCTACCCTGCTTTTACGTTTTTGTTTTATAATAGTTGACTTTTTTTTTTTTTAACAGAATAATGGATCATGTGGTTACTTTGAATGGGTTCATGTTGGCGATGATGAGGAGTGGAAGGAAGACCTTATGGCGAAGATTAACTTATTGGTTGCTATAGTGAAAATTTTGAAGAACTATTTTTTTATGCGTTTGATAATGATATGTTACTTATTGTGGTTGGGTGTCCAAAATGTGTTGTAATTTCATAAAGAATGTTATGTAGCATTATATTCGTTTAAATAGAAAGAATCCTCTAGTGATTTCAATTTCAAACTTAAAATCCAGTTGTAATTGCAATTTTAATAATACTATACTGTAAAGCAAACCAAAATCAAATGAAATAGGTTAGCAAAAATAACTAATATTTGTGACTAACTGACAAAATGGTCCCACACATTTGACACTTAATGTCAAAATGGTCCCCAAAAAATATAACCAAGTATCACAATAGTCCACGACGTGAATAATAACGTGCTTGCATCATCATCGCCAAAGGATTCATTAGCTTTTTCTTCAACACCATCATCACCAACTCCATCATCATCTTCCCCAACATATATTTGTTCCCTCTAACTTGACACAACAGATATAATCCACATTTGACACCTAGATGTGCCCTGTTGGCAACGAAACGATGATTAATGTTAACTCAAACGACAATGGATATCGACAAGACTAAATTGTTGCAATATTTACACATTCATAGATTAAATTGGTGGTTTTCAAATTTCAATGACTAAATTGACACCAAGTGCATCTTTCAGGGGCTAATAGGTCATTTACCATATTTTTTATTCTATGAAAGTTTAACGTAAAGCAATAAAGCATGTATTAATAACTTTTTTTTTGTCAGCAATATAATATATATATATATAATGGTATAAGTAATACCCAATTTGGTTACAACTAAGATACAACTTTATTACATCAATTGGACCCGCAATTGATTACTAATTACGAAGTAATTTTCTACAACTTACTAAAAATTAACCAACTCATCACCATGAGCAAAAATACAAACTTAATGGAATTTAGCAAAGATTAAACATATCAATTCATCCATCCCTTCTCATTACGGATACCTTTCTCAACACTAGATCATTCATAAGGCTCTTCACCCCAAAGATGGCCCTTCCTTAGCATAGCACTTGTCTTCAAGACCAACCCCACCTACTAAGACCTTGGGTAAATGCACGCCCCTGGATTAGCATGCCATCATGTTAAAGAATATTGAAACCCAACAACTAATCCTGAGAGCCATGATCGCTTTGATAAATCACCTTTTGAGTGATATTTTGTGTGCCATTTTGCATGCGTTTTATTGGTAAAACTCGCATTTGGATACTATTTTTGTATTACAGAAGTACAAAATGCTCAATTCAGTGAAAGAGATGAAAATTGTATGATTTTATGAAAATTTGAAGACTTTGTACTTGATCACTGTTGTGGTACATTTACCACGGTTGTGATAAGCAGCACGACCACAATAAGATGATAACAACCCTCCAAGATAGCTTCAATGATCCAACAATGACCATGGTAAGTTCACGACAGTCGTGGTCAATTATGAGGGTTGTGATCAACCATTAGGATTGTAGTCAATCCGCAACATCTCAAAGCTTTAGCGTCACTTACAATCACGATCGTCGTAGATTTTATCACAGTCATAATGAGCTTTCTCGGACTAATATCTTTAGGAAGCTATATATAAGTCTCTAGACTTTGTAAAAAATTCTTTGATTCACTTTTATCTTTTTACGAATTTGAAGGAACCTTGATGACTTTTGAGAACTGTGAAACATGGATAACATCTTGAGGAAAGGTCGTAATCATCGTTCCTGCCTTATTAGTATGTTTATTTTGCATAAGATTATTAGTTTTGCTTTGATCATGAGTGGCTAGTCCCCTAATCCAGGGGTTATAATGTAATTGTTCAAATGTATTCTTTTCCCTATTTTTAATGGAATTCCTCATTATTTTATGTTTATTAATTCTCTTTCTTATCTTTATTGTTTATTTGGAACAGACATTCTAATAATTAATTGATTGTATAGTAATGGTCATTTGCATGTAATCAATAGATCTAGGTAGATAATGTTTTACACCAAATTGCATGATCAAACTATTTGGGTAATCTTCGATAGATTAATTAATCTTTAACTGATCATCCTTAAAATTGATTATATATCCTTTGACTTAAATTGATAGACATGTGATCATTAGGGAATTGGTTTACGACAAAGAGCATCATCTAACCTCGATCGTAGACTTTGGTTGATTTTGGGAATCAGTAATTAACAGGGGGAAAAATTTCATTAGGACTGGGGAAAAATTGGTACTGGTGAGTTATAACCCCCGGCCACTCTTATCATCACTCAAATCTCTCTTTGCATTAGTTTATTTGTTTTCTTCTAAAAATCAAAACCATAAAAATATTTAACTCCTTTTTTTAATCACCTCAATTGTTAGTTTAATAAACTTGTCTAATTAGGAATACAACTAGTCCTTTGGGTTCAATGTCTGGACTTTCGAGTCTATTTTTATTACTATACATGGTACACTTGCCTTTACACGAGCCTTACATATTTTACCCATCAAGTTTCCAGCATTGTTACTGGGGACTAGTTGCGAAATTCCCAACTAATTTAATTTTGTTAAACCAAACAGTTTTGTTTATAGAAATTCTTTTATTATTTATTTAATTTTCTGCTATTTATCTTTATTTTATTATTTTATTTCTTGTTGCACTTGATTTTCTTCTTTGTTTTGTAGTGCATGCAAACCAAGTTTCGAAATTCAACACTGCAATACAAATTTGTTATTGTCAAAGCTAATTCTAAAACTTTTTGGAGAGATCCGTGAAGAGAGAGAAAAAGCAATGACATCTATCAGGTTCAGACACTCATGGACTACCTCCCCCTTACTTTGGGGGAAACTAATATCATTTAGCTCCCCGATTTACCTAAGGAAGTCACATTTGACTTCAAGCATGGGTTCTTACAAATGCTTGATAACAACTCGTTTAGTGATGATTCCCATGAAGATCTTGTGCAACACCTAAGGAAGTTTATCCAGTTGACCAACATGGTAAGACAAAACTGTGTACCAACGAAGTACATCAGACTCTATCATTTCCTTTCTCTCTTAATGTGAAGGCATGAGATTGGTTGTGCTCACTACCTGAGAAAAACATCACTACATGGAACCAGTGCACAAGTTCCTTCTTGTTCTGTTGCGCTGGCAATTGATCTTGGAGGTTCGATTGAACATTGTTGCTGTTGGTGTTCTCCGATGGAAACATAATTGATGGGGTAGTGTTTTGTTGCACTGTCAATTGATCTTGGAGGCTCAATTGAACATTGTTGCTAGTGATGTTCTCCGACAGAAACTTGATTGATGGGGTAGTGTTCTGTTGCGCTGGTAATTGATCTTAGAGGCTCGATTGAACATTGTTACCGGTGGTGTTCTACGACAGAAACATGATTGATGGGGCAGTGTTTTGTTATGCTGGCAATTGATCTTGGAGACTCGATTGAACATTGTTGCTGGCGGTGTTCTCCAACGGAAACATGATTGATGGGTCAGTGTTCTATTGTGTTCTGTTGCACTGGCAATTAATCTTGGAGGCTCGATTGAACATTGTTGTTGGCGGTGTTCTCCGACAGAAACATGATTGATGGGATAGTGTTTTGTTGCGCTGGAAATTGATCTTGGAGGCTCGATTATACAGTTACTGGCGGTATTCTTCGACGGAAACATGATTGATGAGCAGTGTAGGATTTGGAAAAGGAACCTTATTTTGTTTATTAATGTGGTGAGGAACATGGCCATTAAGATTTAAAAAAGGAACCCCGTTTTGTTGATCAATGTGGTGAAGGACAACATCGTTAAGATATAAAAAAGGAACCTCATATATTATAGGGTATAGTGTCCTCACATAATAGGACAAGATTAGATGCTTCTTATAGGGGTAACTGAAAACAGTATGAACACACACGGTAACCAAGAGGGGAGTGAATTGGTTTAAACTTGTTTTTTAAAATCTTTAAAATAATCAAAGTATTAAGGATCGTATCACAAATAACCTTTGAAAAACTTTCAGTCAATTAAATACCAAACTTTAAAGAAAGCAATAGCTGAAAATATATTTCTGTTAATTCTAAAAAGATTATCCAAATGAATGACAATCAATGACATGAAGAAGAAATAAAGAGAAAGTATTCAACACCAAGAAATATACTGGTTCACTTCTCACCTTTGAGAAGTTACATCCAGTTTCTTCTAACAAACTTAGTTAGAGTTCCATTATTCACAATATTATTTTCTTACAAGCTTACAACAATCACCTTTAATTAAACCTAGATTAAGATCATAAATCTAACTCCCTTAGATTCCTAGTGATCAAAACATAGAAAATCCCCTCTCTACTATTCCTTCTAGAGAAACCTACTCTAGATAAGCCTTAAGAAATCTATTGTAATAGTTACAAACAAACTGAAATTTTAAAACGAAATACAAACAAAGTTTAATGGAGAGAGACAACCTAGTGATCCAATAAATATGAATGCATATGATTTACCAATCTTGATCCAAGTTGAGTGAAAATAAATTTCAGAGCAATCTCTCCAAGAACTTCTCTAGTATCTTACCCAAGAAGAAATCTTTCAAAGTAACATGAAGATTTAGAATTTGTGGGACAAAAGCTCAGTAGCTCAAACTATCTCTTCACTCTTCAGAAAGCTTTTGAAATCTATAAAATTTTGTTGTGTAATGGTCTATTTATTTCAAAAGACCCAACAGCTATTTATAAAAAACTGTTGTAACTAAATGTAATCGATTTAATCATCAATGTAATCGATTAATTTCACTTATGTAATCGATTAATAACACTTTAATTGATTAAAGTGTTCTTGAACTTTATGGAAAAGATTCGTGAGCAAAGTAATCGATTAATTCACCATGTAATCGATTATCACATGAAGTCTTGTTTAAAAAACGTGCCAAGTAATCGATTATCACCATATCATAATCAATTATCACAAGAAGACTTGTTCTGTGATTATGCAGTGTAATCGATTATGACATAGTTGTAATTGATTAAAGTGTTCATCAAAACTTAAGTAATATATTACCAGAAGTTGATAATCGATTAAAGCAGTGCAAAATAGTTTTTTTTTTCAAAACATAGGCAATAAGCACTTGGTTTTTTATGCAATCATGAAAACTTAAAGTTTTTTCACAAAACATATGCTTTTATGAAAACCATGAATGTAAGTCAATGAATGATGTTTATACAATGTAATGGATCATAAGATGAAACTCTTAGACATCTAAAGATTACATATGCCTTTAATTGAATGTCATGTTAAAAGCTAAAACTTTTCTAAAACTAAGAGCCTCAATATCTTGATCTTCTTCAAGCTCCCCCTGTATCTAGCAGTAACCTCATGTTAAAGCCCCCTGCTGATGCCATCAGGATCATTGAAGACATGTTCTTTTACAACAACTAAAGGGCTATGAGGATTGTGAAGAGAGGCGTTAACCAGGTGGAGACAAATGAATCCCAAACTGAATTGGGAAAGCAGATGCTGACTCTAACATTGAAGATTGAGACACTTATGAGAGCTCAAGCTCAAGTGTCCATCACTACACCTCCATTCCCATTTGTGATAGATGTGGGATTGTGCATGGGCTAGGAGAAAACATTGTTGATGATGAGTTAGCTGCAACCACGGATGAGATCAATTTTGTTAGGGGGAAACAACTTTTATAATCAATACCCCAACAATTTCAATTAGGGACAAGGCTTTAAGAAAAATCAGGTAATGTTTAGGTCTTAAACCATGCAAAATCAAAGGCCTAGAAAAAAAGAGAGACAACATACTCTTCAAGAAACCATGGTTCTATATATGGCCCAGAATAACCAGAGAATGAAGCAGGTGGGATCCCAATCGACAAACATACAATCTCTCTTGTCACAAAGACAACCAGACAATTTTCCTTCACAGCCTGAACTAAATACTATGAGGGAGAAAGCTAAAGTTGTGATGACTAGAAGCAATAGAGTTTTAAGAGACTTTGAGGAGAAAGAAAACTCTCCAAAAACTATAGATGAGATATTTGTTAAAAAGGACCAATTACCTAAGAAGGTTGAAGCCTCTATTGATGGGAACTCATTTCTAAAGAAGATAGGGGATAACAAAGGAGATATTGACATCTCCTCGAATAAGTCTACCTTTTCCTTATAGAGTTAAAAATGACTAGCGAGATGTGCAATTTAAAAAATTTCTTGAGGTTATGTGAAAAGTAGTTTATCACACGTGTGGAAAATAAATTTGCTCCATAATTCCTCTTTATCAAAATAAGCATTATTAAACACATAATGATTACTTATGATCCATATAGACCAAATCAAAGCACACCAAGTGATACACCATCTATTAATCTTTGAATGTGATTTCAAATAAGAAAGATGTTCAAGCTGATTATTAACAGTAGTCGCAGGGACATAGCAATAATTCATCCATAGATCATGAATTACTTTACATTCCAGAAAAAAGGTGATTAATAGATCCTTCTTACAACACATAGAAGACATAGAGCAGCTCGTTTGGAGATAGTTGTATATTCTTTTTTCTTAAATTATCTCTCTATTGGATCCTATTTTGAAATACTTTCCATAGCATAATTTGAACCTTTGATGGAACGTCCAATTTTTATACTTGAACCAACAATTCATCCACCTCATCAACCCATCTTAGGTCACGTAAAGCATTATAGCTTGAGTTAATAGAGAAGCAACCTAAACTATGTTTTGACTATATCAACCTATCCATTTCTTCTCTCATTGGTTTACAACACTCCAACAAACCCTCCAAGCATGCGAGTTGTCGATGCTCTCATTCAAACCATCCTCGTCTCCATTTCAAATTCTAATGCCAATACTCATCTTCCCGAACCCCATGTCTACAATGCAAGCATCTTGAAGTAACGAATTATTATATGTTCTCAGAAAAGAAGATGCCAAACTTTCTTCAACCAACCAACAATCTAACCAAAACCTCGTCATACTTCCATCCCTAATCCTCCACTCTCTCATTTTTTTCTAACCATCTATCATCACTTTCTTGACCCGCAATTTTCCTTAAATCCCTCCACCAAGATGAAGCGTATCTATCACACTCCCCTATAAGACCCTTCCAACCCCCATACTTTAATTCAATGACAAGTTTCCATAGAGAATCTTGGTCATTGAACAAAGCCTGACATCATGTTTGAAGAAGAGACTCATTGAACAAACCTAAATCTTTAACACCTAACTCACCATTTCTCTTAGGCGCACACGCTTTCTCCCACTTTACCCAACAAATCTTCTTTTCCCACTATCCTCACCCCACACAAACTCTCTTTGTAGTCGCACCAATTTTATCTCAACACAAGAAGGGAACCTAAAGAACGAAAGAAAAAAAGAGAAAGAGAAGATAATATTGACTTGATCAGGCACACCCTCCTAACAAGTGATAAAATTTTGTGTTTCCATGCCAACAATTTATAATCAAACTTTCTCACAATAGGTCTCCACATGCACTCCTTTCTTGGATCAACACCCACCGATAACCCTAAATACATGAAGGGGAAGGACATCAATGTACAATGTGTAATCTTTGCAAAGTACTCAAGAGTCTTTCTTCCAACCCCAATGGCCCCAAATGAACTTTTAAAAAATTTGACTTTGAGGCTGGAAATGAGTTCAAAGCACCTTAACTTACTTTTGATTACCAACACATTTTGATTTGTTGCCTTCCCAATAAAGAAGAGGGTGTCATTCACATATCGAAGGAGGTTTACCTCAATATTGTCCTTACCAATTGGGAATCTCGCAAAAAGATTTTTTGCAATGACCACCATCATCATTCCACTCAAGCCTTCTTCCACAATTGTAAAAAGGAATGGAGCTAGCCGATCTCTTTTCCTTAAACCCTTTTTGAGTAATAAATTCCTCTATCGGACTCCCACTCACAAGTTCGAAAATATGGGTTGAAATTAAGCAATGCCTAATCCACCCATCACTTGTCCCCAAAGCCAAGTTTTTGCATCATGAAAAGTAGAATATTTCAAGACACTGAATCATACATAAGTTTATTAATAATAGCATTTTAATTTGTAGGGTCAAGATTAAACTTTTTTTAACATAAGTTTATTAACAGTTAATAATGACTAAACATTATATTTTTCATTTATCATCCAATCAAGTTAAACAAAGATTACTAAAAATTAGGGTATTGCAAACTTCAAATTACTATTTTTTAACTAGTGAACCTGAGATCCAAACCAAATAAATCAAATTTGGGTAGGTTGGACCTGATAATTGCTATTTATATGTAAATTATGCATTTAAATTACATAACAATTATCTATTTTTCTCTCTTTTAACTCTTCTTTTGTGATTAAAAATATAAGAATTTAACTTGTCTGAGCTTTTATCCAATAAATGCTAAAATTAGTTGATTTACAGTGTGTTGGTTGAATTTTCTTTGTAGGATTACACATTAAAGACTTGGAAGATGGATTGAGAATTTGGAGTAGCGTCCACATATGGGCTTAGCGCATCACCAATATAAAAAAAAGCTCAATTAAGCAAAATTTTGATTATAAAAAGGGGGAGCAGTTAGAGAAAAATAAGGAGAAGCTAAAGAGAAACAGAAGACACAACGGAAAGAAGAATCAACTCCACATAAGGTGGCTTATGCCCCTTGGTCTATTAGCTTTCTCCATCCTCTACCATTATCTTTTGTTTTCCTTTGTTTTGTAAGTCTCTCATGACAATGAGAGACTAAACCACTGATTGTTGGGAGTTCAACAATCAAACACACTTGATGTAATAATTCTCATTATCTATTGAATGCTATTTTCACATTATTATTCTTTTCTGAATCTATTGTCATGTTTGTGATCTGATCATCCATATGCATGTAATGTTATGAGAGTTTATGCATTAGGAAATGTCTATACTCTGAGAACTGGGAAATAACATCTAGACAATTCATATCTAGGGATAGAATGACACTGTTTAGCCTTAAATATACATCTTTATCTTAATGCAAATTATTTGATGTAGCTTGCTGAGAGATCTGGAGTGAAATTAGGTAATCTAGGCTCTTTCATATGAGAGATCATGGTTAGAATAAATTAGATGATGAATGTAATATGTAAAATAATATTAAACAGTGAAAAATCATTAACATTACATCAAAAGTAGTTTTGATAGGCTGAACACCCAACATATCACGTAATTTTGCATCTTGCCTTAAATCTAATTTTCAATTTATTTTATTTTGAATTTATATTTACATATAGTATCACTTAGAAACCCCAAAATTTATTATGTTAATTGCTTACAATTAGATGTATACAAATTCTGAATATAATCGAAGTCCTTGTGAACTCGATACTCAATCGTACCATTTTATTACTATTTGAACAAATTGATGCAATTGCCAAAGAGTTAAGAGGATCCAAAGAATAAAAAAATCCAAACTAATTTACAAAGTTTAGGTCAAGTTCTTGAGTTCGTTGAAATGATTAAACTTATGAACTAAGATGAGTATGAGTCAAGTTAAGTTTATCTAAAAAGAGTTTTATAGTAATCCTACCAAACTGAAAGTAAAAGATATATGTTATTAAAAAAAAGTGCAAATTAATTTTACTCAACCTAATCTTTGGTGTTTAAGGAAATATGCACTAAATTATTTTAAACTCTATTTCATTATATACTAGTCAAATAAAATATTATACATTTTACTCATAATTTGAAAACAAAAACATTTATCCGTCCTTAGAACCCCAATATTAAACTTCGTAAAATCCTTCAATTTGATCAAAATTTAAGTTTTTTTTTTTTTAAACATTTTGAATACTTTT
>PYAF01003172.1:884590-895548 GCA_007407185.1 Glycine tomentella | reverse complement strand
ATAATTTATTTTCAATTAAATCTTCCTTTAAATGGAAAATTATTATTTCTCTTAAATATCATTATCCAATTGATCCAATATTGAAGAATTTGAACCAAAATTTCCATATGGAAAAGATATGATATTTGTATATCTAACTCATGGTTTAAATATATAAGTTTATTTTAAAAAATGAAATGAATTGATAATAAGTTTTTATAATTATAAGATTTTACAATTTCTAATTTTTATAAGAAACAGATAAATAATTGTAGAAAAGATAGAATCTTTATGTTATTAAATATGATAAAAAATATGTTATCAGTCAATAAACTTATATATGAGTTCAATTTTAATTATCAACATTAATATTTTATTAGTGAGTAATTTATAAATAATACTGTATATCGTCATCAAACCCCGAGGTTAATCCTAGCAGGTGAGCCATGGAAATTAATTTACCTAAACTTTTTTCTTTAAAAATACGTTATTAAATTAAATTGAATTTTGAATGCCTGATCAAGATCAAGATGTTTCTGAAATCCGTGGTCGTATGAAAAGAAAAGAAACATTTGTTTTTTGGACAAAAGAGACCCAAAAGAAAAGAAACGTTTGGTTTTTGGACAAAAGAGACCCAAAAGAAAAGGGGAATATATAAAAAAAAAAAACCGCGTTCGGGTATATACTTGTCCAATTCAATCCTCAAATTTTCAAAACAAGAAAACGACAAGCAAGAAAGAGAGAAAGAAAAAGTAAAAGAGAGAAAAAAGGGTTGGAAAACCCAACTACGCACTTGCTACGTTGCCATTACCCTCGATCCGCGTCTATTTCTCAAGCGAAACGGAAAAAAGAAAACCTTACTAGTTAAGTACTCGTTATAGAGCAAAACCTTGGCAATTCCAATTTCAAAACCCTCGTTATCGGAAACGCGCAAACACACATACACGCAGTGATCGAGTTCGAAGAAGAGAGCACGCGGCGGGAGCAAAACTACCGCCACCATGGTCAGGGCTCGCGAGAACTGGGAGAAGCTGGTTCGCGCGACGCTGAAGAGGGAGCAACATAGGAATGCGGGCCAAGGCCACGCCAGAGTCCCCAGCGGAATCGCCGGCGCGGTTCCGCCGTCGCTCGCGCAAGCCACCAACATTGATTTGATCTTGCAGGCCGCCGACGAGGTTCAATCGGAGGATCCTAACGTCTCCAGGATCTGTAAGTGTTCGATTATTGCTTAACCGGAATGGAATTGTGAGTTTCGATTTTCGATGCTGCGTGCGGTTAATGTTGTCTGTATGTGAATATGAGATCTGCGTGTGCATTATAGTAGCCTTGGAGTTAGTTTGATTATGTTCTGGAAGTTAGGCTTTTTTTTTTTTTATTTAGTGATTTGTGAAACTGGTATTATCGAGGATTGGGGAAAGTTGTTTCTTGCAGGAATTTGAGTTTAGTGGTGGCTGAAATGAAATATATGTTGAAGATGGAGCTATGCTGAGACAAGGGTGGGAAATTGGAGGTGGTATGATAGTCATGTTTAGTGCCGAAGAAACGGGCTGTTATACAGTGTGAGGTGACTTTAGTGGATGTGAAAATGGAAGGGGGATGTTATGAACTGAAATGATGGAAGGAGGAGATAACCTGATTAGTGTTTAGTAGGATTTGGCAGTGCTAGAAGTGGGAAAGTTGTAGTAAACAAACTGAGGTGAGTGGATGTTAGTATTGTTACGGTTGAGCTTTTTTGCTTGGTTATTGGATATTCATTGTCAATTGGGAGCCTAGCTTGTCAATCACTGATCAGGCTAAGCTCATTAGAGTCATTACAAGGGGTAGGGTTTGTTAGTCTAATTTATGAATACATTGCAAGATTTTGCAATTTTTTTACACATGCTCTTTAGAGTTGCCTTCATTTTTCCTTTTCCTTTTTTAGGTGGTGTACCTGCTTATTATGGGCTCATCTTTTCTTGTTTTAGCACTTAGTTTGTGTTCCTTGTCTTGTCTCTCACTCTTGGCTGTGTTTAGCAAGAGTAAATACCTAGACTTTGTTGCACTTGAAATCAGAGTGTGCCGAATTGTGTGTTACATCAGACCACACTATGATATATTTATGCCAGTTACATGTTAGGTACAGTCATAATTATAAGAGAAGTTACCTGATGTTAAGCATCCTGTAAGAAGACATTTTTTTTTAATGTCAAGGCAATGGCGATGCCAGCATTAAATAATAGCCATGGAGAGAAAGAGACGAATTAACCCAGCATTAGCATCCTGAGAAAGTATGATAGGTATCAAGGCATAAGATTTGCTTTCTTTCAGCCTAGGGAGAAAATATAATTTCACTCACTTGCACTAATTAAGTAAATTTGGTTAATTGCTCCACACTATAATCCTCTGTTTAGTACTGTAGTGTTTAGGGTTTCACTCACTGATATGTGGCTTAGTTATTCTGTTACATTCTTTTAGCTCATACATTTATGCTTTCAAGTTTTAACATAACTTCCTGAATATTTTTCTCATCTATTGGGTAAAAATTTATGTATAGCATATTACTATTTAAGCTTATGCCAATGTTCATGGCTTTGTCTTGTGAAATCTCAAGATATAACAAGTTGTTGCATGGTAAATATTAGATGTAATATGTGTCGAGCTTGAATCAATTGATAGTGTTCTTTTTGTTATATGCATCAATATGACCTTTTACTTCTGATCTTCAGTGTGTGAGCAGGCATATAGTATGGCTCAAAATCTTGATCCCAACAGTGATGGTAGGGGAGTTCTACAGTTCAAGACTGGTTTAATGTCTATTATCAAGGTATTAGTTGTGATTGGTGAATTTTGAGTGATACATTGAACAGGAAACTTTTTGTTCATTTGATTTTTTTCCTTTCTTTTTTTTCAAGTGACTTTAATGCAGTGTTATCAATGGCGGATGGCCAAAATTCTTCCATATAGACATGCCATTGCGCCTTATGGCGCTGTCATGGCAGGCCTCCTTTCGCAACTTGCCTATGGTGATTGGCAAAAAATCCGCCACACCATTCCGCCATGGCCGCTATTTAACAACACTGCTTTAAAGGGATTATCAGCTCACTTGTTTATGATTTTCATTTTGCCATCTTCTATAGCAAAAACTTCTTAAGAAGGATGGGGTACGTATTGATCGCAATCGTGACATTGAATACCTGTGGAAGTTTTATCAACACTACAAGCAACGTCATAGAGTGGATGACATCCAACAAGAAGAACAGAGACTGCAAGAATCTGGAACTTTTAGCTCCACCACATTGGGAGAGTATGTCCAACTCTGTTTTTTTAATTAAACCTACAAATGTGTAGTTTATTTCTTTAGACGATTGATGAAGGTTATTTCTTCTTTTTCATGTGACTATAAAGCTTGATGGTTATTTTCAATCATTGCCTTAATTTATTTTGGCCAATGGATAAAATCATCAACTTGTTTTGTCAGAGTGCTTGTATATATATCTATGAGAATCCAAGGCTTGGTCTATTCATTTTGATTCAAAATTATTCAAAAGGAAAACTAACTATGAAAGCCTATGCTTGTTGGTGCTCTTTAATGACTTTTATTGAAATGCTTTTTTGCTTTATTGGTTGCTAAAGCTGGTTAGAGGTCAACATTTACCCTTGCATATTTTTCTTTTCTCGGGTAGGTAATTAGAATGTACTAAAATTTTCTGTGGTTAAGAAGTCATTGTGTTGAAGGTGGTGAAAAATAATGTAAAATGTTACTATGTTAGTATGCAAAATAATAAGCTATTAGTGATGTGGAACCACTGAAACAGGTAGATAGACTGTCAATCTACTTTCCTTAAGTCATATATGCGAATAACTATACTTATCCATAAATTTTAAGGTTGTGATATTGTTATTGGATGACCACTCTATTCTAACTCAACAAACTCTTAAAATGTGCAGAAAGACTTTCTCATTTACTTTTTACATTTTTGTTGATTAAAAACCTAAGTTTATGTTATCAAGATTGGGTTTTGCCCTGGTATGATATTTGTGTGAATTGTGTTAATGCTCTAGGTTGAAACTTAGATCGTCAGAAATGAGAAAGATAATTGCCACTCTACGTGCTTTAGTGGAGGTCCTGGAGTCGCTTAGCAAGGATGCTGATCCCGGTGGAGTTGGTGGGCTCATAATGGAGGAGGTACTCTCTTTATGTTAAGATGTTTATCATAGAGCAAATTAACTTCACTGATTATGCATTGGATGCTTCAATTTTTTTAAAATATTCATTTATTATTGACCATTAATTTGGTAGTTTTTTCAAATTTATAAGCCACTAGTTTTCATTCTTTTTGGATTACTAGTTGACAACTTACTGATTGCTATTTGCAAATAGCTCATCATATTTGTCTTTCTTGTTTTCTTAGTTGAGTAAAATAAAGAAGTCAAGTGTGTCGTTATCTGGAGAGCTGACACCATACAATATTATTCCTCTGGAAGCACCGTCATTAACCAATCCTATCAGAATTTTCCCTGAAGTAAGTTGACCACTTTAGAAGACTTGTGGTATCCTCTCTCTCTCCCATTTCAATTGGCTTGGACTTGATCTGTTTCCTTTATTGACAATGACTAGGAGTTACTGACATTGACACATCTACTTATGGTTGCCTGCATGATTTCCGTAATATTATCCTGGAATTCATGTACTCTTTGTAGTAGTTTCTATAACTGTGAGGTTTGGTTCTTAATATCAGGTTAAAGCAGCAATATCTGCAATTAGATATACTGACCAGTTCCCTAGACTTCCTGCTGGATTTAAAATATCTGGACAAAGGGATGCAGACATGTTTGATCTTTTGGAATTTGTGTTCGGTTTCCAGGTTTGTAATGGTTGTTTGAAAATTTTGATTTTCTATGTCATTGCTGTTTATATGGCTAATTGTGTGGTAACTAACACATATGTTTGAAGGTTCCTGCTGGATTTGTCATCTTTTTAAATTTTTATTATTGAATACTGATATAAAAAGGTGGTTCATATTCCCAATATTAACATTAACAATTAGCAACATACCCACATTTACTACTAGTGAATAACGGGGGAATTTTGTGACACTAAACCTATGACGTGCACCTGTTCCAATAATGCCAAATACTGCTCTCACTAACATTCAATGATTGTGGAACAAGTCTGAAGAGTGATTTTTGAGGTTTGGGGTCAGCCACTCCTTAGGCTGGCCAGTGGGCACTATATGTTCCATTTAATATGTGTTTGGTTTTGTTTATTTTGGAGAAGTAATTCCTTATTTTTGTCAATTTTCTAATAAAACTTTGTAACAATAAATGATTATTTATCTCTAGAAAAAGCTGAAGCATGTGCCTAGTCATTTTATCTCCTCTTTCTGTTCTGTTATTTCTTTTTATTGTGTTTTGAATTCCAGCAAATCTAGATTGAATAATACAAAGTCTTTTTCCATCTATTCTTCTGGTTTTCGTGCTGTAGCTTTCATTCAGTTTCATACTACACAATACATTTTAATTTTTCTGCTGGTCCTGGTTATCTAATCTAGAGAAAGGATTTAATATCCCTTTCCACTTCTGGTCTAGTCACATTAAGGACGGTTTTTGTACTATGGGGAGGGTTTAACAGAAGTGAATTTTTTTGGAGGGGTGTGAGCCTTATCTTCAGCTAGTTCTTTGGCTCTCTAATTCATGCAACTCGCATGTATTAGCTAACCATAGTTTTGGCTTGCTTGTTGATAGGTTGTACTTTATATGTTATACTTGTACTTTTTTCTCTCATATATATATTTTTTTTATCTTTGCTGAGCAAAAAAAAAATGTTTGGGTTACGTAAATAATAGGGGATTAAAATTAGAATTTTAAATTCATTTCCAATTCTATTGTTTAGATATAAGATCTGAAATTTCAAAACAAAATTAATTATGAATCTCATATTTAAAATTATTTAAGATACTTGTGTGGTTTGCATAGTCTTTTTTGTGAAGGTAAACTTGGGAAGTGAGATTTTGTTGCTTGTTACAAGTTTTAAAAATATTCCTCGGTGTTGTTTGATTTCAGGAGAGTAGTATTTACCATGTTTAGCTTGGATCCCATGGTGAGGGGGTGGGTATGTAACTTATGTTGCATTCCCATGGGAAGTTGGTTTCTAACCTAACTATTAAATTCCATTTTCATTCTCACTTCTTTTTGTTAATTTTGGAACATATTCTCAGGAATATTAAAATCTAACCAAACATATTTTTGAATTACCTATAACTTTCCTAGTTATAATATTCCTTGAAATGCCATATCCGAGAATGTAATAATATATGTTGAAACAAATGTTACCTAATAATTAATTAGAAATGGCCACTGGGTTGGGTTTGGGGAAAAATTGGTTCAAGCCAGTTAGTTAGGTTTGGGTTTTGGGGAATTATGTCTAGCCTGTAGCTATCCAATTCAATAATATCCAGCTTGGTTTGGGTCAGGTTATTTATATTCAAATGTATCTGTTTTCATTCAATAAGGTAAGTCACAATAGAGAAGCATTACAAATATGTATAACCAACAGTCTAACCAACTGTCTTAGTGACAGTTGTTGACAGTTGTCACAGATAATGCCTAGCTGTCCTTATTACAAGGAAGACTATCTAACCCAACTGAATACATCAGTTGAGTAATATACTCACACAAGGTCACACAAATTTTAATTTTTTAAAATGCATTTAAAAAAAAACAAAAATTAGAAAAATAAGGGTTTGGGTTCGGTTGGAAACGTTTGAATTTATTGACCTGAGACTCAAAACCTGGTTTTATTATTTTTTACTTGACGTGGCCTGATTGTGTGTGGAGGTGCGGAGCGGAACTAACACCCCTCTGCTATTGACTACTATGATATGTTCACGGGTTTACCTAAACTGTTTCACATCTTTACCTATTGTCCTTAGGTGTATAGTTGACCATTTTTAGGTTTTGACTTAAGAATGGGAAAAGACTCAAGTTTGTTATTTTGTTCAATGGAAATGTCATGGTATTATGCTTTTAATTCTAAAAGGATTTTTGACTATTAAACAGAATTAATAGGGAAAATTCCCATTCTCAGCTCCAATTTCATGGTCAATTCGAGAAACCAAATGGGCTCTTGTAGTTATGATTAAACAAGTTTTTTATTATGAATTTTCTTTGATTAAATGTTTTGCTTCCCAGCTCATGTTAAATACTCTTGTTTATAGTCTTAATTTTTGTATATGCAGAAAGATAATGTAAGGAATCAGCGTGAAAATGTTGTTTTGATGATAGCAAATAAGCAGTCTCGACTTGGCATACCTGCTGAAACTGATCCAGTGAGTTATTTTATGAATTAATTCTTGATGCAGTGTTACTATTTGGGGTATTATTTAGTTTTTCAGTTTGTAGACGTTTTGTTTTTTTATTTTATTATCTGTCTTCAAAGAATAATAAAATGATCCTCCCCCATACCTCTTTGCATGGGTTATGGGTTTAAATCCAGAAACAGTTTCTTTGCATATGTAAGGGTAAGTTTGCGTACAATGACCCTTTCACACACCTTTGCATAGCGAGGAGTTTCTGGGCACTAGAGTACGTTAGTTTTATCTGTCTTGAAAGAATATAGAATTATTTGTAATCAGACTTTCAGCTATTCCCTGAGGGTTGGCATAGAACTTTAGCATGAAATTGGTAAAGTCGCAAAGAGATGCAAACTAGTTCTTTGTTCTGGCAGTGTTATAGTAACTGGTTTTTGAGTTTAAAATTTTGTTCTTTGCAGTTGTACGCCTTAAATGAATTTGTCCTCTTTATCCATATTATAAGCATGCATTTCTTTGACTGTATTGGTATTTGGATTTAACTTTTGATGAGCGAGTAAGACTTTGTCTTGTTTTCTTATAGCTCCTTTTTTGCTTTAGAGATGATTAAATTAGGTGAGAGATAAACTGATTTGATTAGAATATGTAATTATTAGGGCTGTTAGCTATTGCTAACAGTACCTCTCTGTATCAGGCAGTTAGCATTTTGCTAACTGTACCCCTCTCTGTACAGGTGTCAGTTTCTGTTAGATGTTACAGTTTCTGTTAGTGGTTAGTTAGTTAGTTGTCTGTTATAGTTAGTTCAAGGGGTTATAAATACTCTCTTTGTAATAAACTTAAACTAACTTTTGATTCCTAAAAATAATATTCAGAGTTTCCTTCAGTTCTATCTTTTCTTCTTCTCACTTCATCTAAAAGATTTTAACACTATCATATATTTAAGTGGTTTGTTGTTTTGATGCTTAATTCATAGCTGTCAGTAGTGCCAAATAGTGGTGCTTTTGCAGAATTGAGTCACTGAATGCTAGTTGTTTGTAGTGGAGAAGGCGCTATTGGAGTGATACACAAACAACATCTTTTTATCATGAAACATCGTTTTCTTTCTTTTTGCCAGGGGGGGGGGGGGGTTCAATTTGGGATTTTGCTGTGGCTCCTTTGAATCAGAACTGGAACTTACTTTCTCAGTCACTCGCACCTTGTTATGAAGTATTACTCCGGTCTCAAATATAAACAAAAAAAATCGATTGTATCTTGGTCTCAAATATAAGCAAATCTCAACTACTTTTGCCTTATATAATGAGACTATCTTCACAATACCCTTCATTTAATAGGGAGCTTATGCTTGATATCTAGTTTCAATAAAGGGTAGTTTGGAAAAAAAAGTTTATTCTTTAATTGGGATTCACATAATTTAATGAACTAAACTAAATATATTAATAAATGTGAAATCAGTTTTTTTTTTTTGGCTTATAAATGACACCTGATGGAGTAGCACCTACTGTTGTTCTTTACGACTAACACTCACCCTTCTCTGGCAACATTTCCAACATCTCCTAGCATTTTGTGGCCAATTTGACATCTGCATCCTCTGCTCTCCATGGTTTCTGATCATCCCCGAGTCCTCTGCGGCCATATTTTGGCAAGCCTGTCACTGTTTCCAGCCAACTGTGACTGCTGCCACCTAGCTTTGTTCTGTCCCTGCTGTTGTACTGTTTTTAATCTCTCTTAAAAAGGTCATTAATTTCACTGTCTTGTGCTCTCTTCTAAGCTTTACCCTTTAATTTTTTTAATTCTAAATTGCTGCCATTCCAGTACCTTCTAAAGCATTTTCAGAATGGATGTTCCGCGCTGCTATTTGGGATTATCAGATTTGAGTGTTTGGGAAAAAAACTTTGTATTCTGATAAAATGCAAAAATGTACAATTCTGCACTATGATATTTATAGTGCAGAACTTCAGAACCTAATAGATGCCAGCTGTGACAGTTATAATTGACATGTATACGTGTCTCTATTATGACTTATACTAGGTTTCTACCTTATGCTTGAATATTATATAGCTTTTTAAATATCTTTTAAGTTCGGTAAACTCTTGGGAGTTTACAAGTCAAGTCTCCCAGTAAAGTTTATGGAAGTTTCATGAGTTTACTTAAATTCTTGTCTTTGACAACACAAGCTAAAATCCTGCTTCGTAGGTGTTTAACTACTGCATTATAGGTTTACTCAGTATGGTCCCTTGGTAAATGTACATGTCATTGCTTTGTTTTAATCCATCTTTTTGTTCAATTTCTTATGGACTAGAGATCCATTGATAATTGTTGTTTATTTTAGTTTTTCAAATTATTAATTTTTTACTTTGGTCTTTTGTTTTGTGTGTTTGATATACAGAAAATAGATGAGAAAACAATCAATGAAGTGTTCTTGAAGGTGCTGGATAACTATATCAGGTGGTGCAGATACTTACGAATTCGTCTTGCATGGAATAGGTTATTACTTTGGCTGACTCATGCTTTGAATATCTTATCTTTTTCATATTTTACTTGACCGTATTTCATTTCATGTTTCCTGCAGTTTAGAGGCAATTAACCGGGATAGGAAGCTTTTTTTGGTTTCTCTGTATTTTCTTATTTGGGGTGAAGCTGCAAATGTTCGTTTTCTTCCTGAGTGTATTTGCTATATATTCCACCATGTAAGTCTCTATAGTGCTCTTCAAATTTTGGGCCATGTTTGCCTCCATTAGCATTGTTAGTTTGTTACCACCAATAATTTTCTAACCACTTATTGAAATAATTTGAGGGCGAGCCCTGGCACAACGGTAAAGTTGTGCCTTGGTGACTTGTCGGTCATGAGTTCGAATCCGGAAATAGTCTCTTTGTGCAAGGCTAAGGTTGCGTACAATATCCCTGCCCCTTATCTTCGCATAGCGAGGAGCCTCTGGGCAATTGAAATAATTTCTGAAGAGTATACTTTGATTAGCTTCTCTGTGAAGTTCATTGAAATAAGCTAAAGAAAAGCCTTCTCCAAAATTGAGTTTCCAGGCCAAATTTTACTCTCAAATATACTTTTGGGGGGTAACCAAACATGAAACTGATTTTACTCAAACATATTTTTGAAACACTCCCACTGGAAATGCAAACATACCCTTAATCTTCAAGTCTTCTAAAATAATTTTCTACTAAAGTAGCTCGCAAATACCTTGTGCCATAGCTCAAAACTCAGTTTCTAGCTAGACCGAGCCACAACATTCTGTTTTTTACTCCTCCAATACTAAACTTCCTCGAAGAAAGGGGCAAGATCTAGTAGTTGACTTCCTGTCAGTCAATGACCCTGCATTGTCAGCATCAATGTAAGCATCAAAAATTGCATTCCCATTTTTTCTGTTTTCAAATTTGTTTCATGGAGTTCCTTTTAGGTATTGCAGTATTCTATGAGTGGCCTCTAAGTGCACTTCTTTCAGCAATGGATAAATTGACTAACTATCAACATATGCAACGTGTAACGCCCGACCACTTGCAGGATCAACGACTGTCCCTACATACCAACACAAGACTTTTCAGTGTGCTTTGTCCTCACTCACACACTTCCTGAGAAACTTCCCAGGAGGTCACCCATCCCAAGATTGCTCCAAGTCAAGCACGCTTAACTGTGGAGTTCTTATGTTATGGGCTACCGAAAAGTAGATGCACCTTGTT
>PYAF01003172.1:851078-880083 GCA_007407185.1 Glycine tomentella | reverse complement strand
GGGGGGGGGGGGGGGGGGGGGCGCTATCTAGCTTCTGCCCAGAATATGAATTGACAACGGAGCTTCAGTTTCTGGACTGTAGGTGATGCATGTCTGATACATCCACAGTTTTTTTCTTTCTTGATTGCCAGGCAGGCTTTTTAAAGCTCATATGGTTTTAGTAGATTGAAATGTCACTTTAGATTAATACCCATTGGCCACCAAACATTTACAGTGAGGTAAACGAGTTGGTTGAAAATACATGAACCACATTACCCTGATGTGGCTGGCTAATCAACTTTACTCTCAGGCCATCTGGAGCAATGAGGCTATTTTCTGCACTGCCTCAGGGCCTAGGTGGCTACATCTACCGCTTTTGTCAACACTGGTAATTTGGATTACATCTCAACTATATTATTTTTTACTGTAATTATGCTCAATTGCAGGAAGGTTTTGCAGGAGAGAAATAGCAATAGTTCTGACAATTCATTCTATTTCCGGATATACCTTCTTGTTCTTGGTGTTTATGCTGCTATACGTCTATTCTTTGCACTGTTGCTCAAATTTCCAGCTTGTCATGCACTTTCGGAAATGTCTGATCAGTCATTCTTTCAATTTTTTAAGTGGATTTATCAAGTGAGTTATTTGTACTATTTAATCGTAACCTTGTTATTTCAACTTATTTCACTTTTGGAAATGACTTGGTATTTATGCTTTTTCAATTATTTAATTCAGGAACGCTACTATGTTGGACGTGGTCTTTATGAGAGGATGAGTGATTACTGCAGGTTGGTTGTCATGCAGAAAACGAAGTCTTGTTGTGATAAACAATTACTAATAAGATGAGAGACATATTTACTTGCTTGTACTGGGTTTGTAACTTTAATACACTCAACCTTGAAAACAAATCTGATTAAAAAAAAATTTTGAACTACTGCTCTTGAAGGTTGTCAATTTACCATTAGCAGTGTTGATAATTTATTGCTTGTACTGGGTTGTTATTAATTTTTACTTTTTTTTGACTTTTTTTACTGCTTGTATTACCTTTTATGTTGTCAGTAGTGCTGCGTTTTGATATAGATTTTTTAATTGTTATTTTTCACAATTCTGTTTTCTGAGTTTTGCAGGTATGTGGCCTTTTGGTTGGTGGTACTTGCCGTCAAATTCACTTTTGCTTACTTTCTTCAGGCAAGTCATTGTGTTTCTATATGTTTTTTTATGTATATACGTTGTATGTATCTTGGTGAGGCTATTAGCTGATTTCCGCTTTTTACATTTTTACTTTTATTCTACTTTTTAAACTTTCCCTTATTTTAGTTTTTCTTCTAGATAGAAGTTGACATAATTTAAATTTACTTTCTTCAGTCATATGTAAAAATAAAGTAAGTAAACATGAAAATAGTTTATTTTTAATTAAAATAAAATATATTTATAATTTTGATAAGATTATTTTATTAATGGAAAAATTTTAAATTTAATAACCTTTTCAGTAAATAAATGTTCTATTTATCACTATCTTAAACATGAGAAGAAATAATTTTATTTATAAAAACATCAATGCAATTTTTGAAATAACATAATGAGCTGAAAAAACAAAATGGAAGAGGGAAGTTAATTCATTTTTTCTCTTTTTACTTCACCTGATTATGGTTTCTATAGTTTTATTTATAATAATAAAAATACAAAAAAGTATAATAAATAAATTGTCAAGTATAAATAACCGTAAAAAATGGTGTTCAAAGCATAAGTTAGTGAAGGATATTTTGAGTAATTGAAGTTATAAACAACTAAGGAGTGTAGATAGGAAAATATGATGGCTACAATTCTAGTGTATGTGTGCCTGCAAGAGTGTCATTGTGAGTGTAAGCATAAAGTTTGACAATTGAAATGTCAAAAGAGTGTCACTGTCCATTATTTTTTTAATTTATTTTGTTGAATTTGAAACAAAGTTATTGTTACGAACCAAAATGTTGAAATGACAAAGAAAAGAAAGAATCTGGCAGAATTTTATTTAATAGACTGAAAATACAGTACAATAGGAGAAAACTCTCCTCCAAGGGTTTCCCCTTCACAAAGGATTACTCCTTTCACAAAGAGCTAATGCTCAATCTACAAACTGATCAGATCCCCCTCTCTCCTATCCTTCTCCCTTTATTTATAACAAATAAACCCCTCTAACTAATTAACTAACTCTTTAGTAGTCTAACTATATTAACACAGTCTTCCTCCTCCTTATATCCTAACAATACACCCCTCCTAAAAACAACCTTGTCCTCAAGGTTGAGAACTGAAAACAGGAATTTCACATTGAAATTTTTCTGATTGCATGAAGACAACTTCACCCCTTGTAGCTTAATTGGGAATTACCCACTGTCCTTGCATGCAAACTATGGTTTGGTGGCTTTGGTGGTGGGAGCATGACTGGTTCAACACCTTCCTTCAGCCTTGACTCCATGGTTGAGCTGTCAGCCATAGATGCAAGGCCCTTGCAGTCAACTGGACCCCAGTGTTGTATGAGGTATAATGTTGGAGTTCGAAACAAAGACCCAATTCGAGCCCATGGAAGGTTTCCAACTTGAGACATTGGGTGGTCTTTGAAGGGAGACTCTTCAACAACTAGCACTACATCTCCAGTGCCTTTGATAGAATTATCTACCTCTAATGATTTTCTGTTTGGTGGTTCCCATGATGAAGCTGGGTTGACTGCCTCTTCCTCAAAAAAAACAAGATCCTTCTCTAGCTTCAAGGATTCTGATAATCTCCCTAACTTGCTCTCATTCATCATTTCATTGTATTGTTTTGTTTCTAATGCTTGATGTAATACACAAACAAAGTGATCCTCTTTTGTTTCTCCCTCGCTGCAACCCTCAAAAGTGGCTAACTGCACCTTTCTTGTCCAAGAATGAATCTCTGTATTTTTGCAGCCTTTTGACCCACTCCCTTCCATGGTCTTTTTGACATGTTTGGTTGACTGGGCATTTGTCTCCTCTTGAATGCTTTGCTTGTTTGTAATCTTATCCTCCAACATGATGTCTTGTTCTTCCATCCACCTTTCCCTCCACATCTTGATCTCTTTTATTCCCTCAGTCTTCTTGATCCGTGAGGGATGTGTCTCCATCCTTTCCTCATCTTTCACCTTTTTCTCTTCAAGAATGATTTCTTGACTCTTCAATATCTTGTGCGGTTTATGCTTTAAACCTGAAATACTAGCCTTGAAAGAATGCTGCTGCAACTCCTGCAAATTGGCTGTCTCTCTCACAAACACCTTCTTCAATGACCCATCGAGTTCTTGTTCGATTTCTTGATTCTTCACCATCTGCTTCAATGACCCATCGAGTTCTTGTTTGATTTCTTGATTCTTGACCATCTGCTTGCATATTTGCTTAAGCTCAGATTCATTGCTTGTTCTCTCTTTGAAGAACACTGTGGAAGTCTCCATTTCTTCGATTGTTTTCATCTCAGTCAACTCTTGCTTCAAGATACTCAATCTTTCCAAGACAGGGTTACCATAGTGATCTCTGAATCTTTTGATCAAAGCTGTGGAAAATGATTTCCAATGTAAATCTGGGTTCTTTTGGCTCCATATGTAAAACTAACGGTTTGCAACACCCTCCATGCTCATGAATGCATATTGCAGCTTATGGAATGAATGAATTTCTTGTATCTCAAAGAATTTTTCAACCCTAAAAATCCAACCAATTGGGTTGGTCCCCGTGAATGCTGGCAGCTCCACCTTCATAGCCCAAATTTGCCCTTCCTCCATCAAGAACACTAGCTCTTCCTCGAAGATCCGGCAGGTCAGACCAATTGTTACGAACCAAAATGTTGAAATGGCAAAGAAAAGAAAGAATCTGGCAGAATTTTATTTAATAGACTGAAAATACAGAACAATAGGAGAAAACTCTCCTCTAAGGGTTTCCCATTCACAAAGGATTACTCATTTCACAAACAGCTAATGCTCAATTTACAAACTGATCATATCCCCCTCTCTCCTATCCTTCTCCCTTTATTTATAACAAATAAACCCCTCTAACTAATTAACTAACTCCTTAGTAGTCTAACTATATTAACACACTCTTCCTCCTCCTGATATCCTAACAGTTATTATAAATTATAATTTTTTTAAGGGGAAAAAAGAATTTTTACATTCAATATTTTTTATAAATAAAATAATTTTTTCTCCAGTTTAAGTTTTAGTTATATTTTAATTAAATAAACCTTCATTTATTGGACGTTTTATTAAATTTTCTGCATAAATAAAACAAAATGTATTTTTCTTCTATTTTTGTTTTTTCCATTTTTTTTTTTTGGTTTTCCATATAATGTATGAAGCAAAAAAAACTTGAATTATTTTTTATTTCTGTTTAAGAAAAATGTAAATGGATAAACTTAAAAATATATAAAGTATGAATGGGCACATTAGTGTGTTTACAGCCTCACCAATATATGAAGGGAGTAAACTTAAATGCTTTTTACTTTTGTTTGATAGAGAAACTTAGACGAGGATAAATTTCAAAAGTTAGAATAGAAGTTAAAAAGTGAATGATGTAAATAGGCATATTGGAGTCCCAATAGCCCTACCTGATGTTTCTAGTGAAATGGCTTATATAGAGGACCAAATCTCATTAAGTATGTAAATAAACATGCCATTAGTAATAGTATAGTAGATAGTATGCGTGTATAAAAATAAAGAAGTCATTAGTACGGTAGATAGAATGTGGAAAAGGAACATATTTATGTTTACTATTTACTAATTATGTTGTATTTCTAATTCCTAATATTGCAGATTAAACCTCTTGTCGAACCTACCAATATCATTGTTGATCTTCCATCTTTGACTTACTCATGGCATGATTTGATATCAAAGAGTAAGTATTTGCTGTTATACTCATTGGGTCAATTTTTAAGCCTTCGTGTTTCCTGCTCCATTTTTGCATGCTATACTTTTTTGAATGTATCTCTAGTCTAATAGTATAATTTTTTGTGTTTTGATTTAATTATTCTTTTAGATTATAGATTAATTCATTAAGAAAAGAAATACAAGGTTGGTGGAACTGGAATCTTTTAGGAATATAGATAAGTAGAAAAGAAACAAAGAAAGAAGTATGGATAAAGAGTGGTACAGATAGATAAGGTGATTGACAAAATTTCTACAAGTATAGATTATAACATAGCTGAAATATGTTACAAGGTAAAAGTCTAAATAAGTGGTGTTCAGTGTTGTAAAGGGCAGATTGCAGGAAATATTGAAAAGCCAAAAGTCTGCTATATAATATAGTGGATGGTATTGCAGGCAAATAGCAGAAGTTGCATAGCAGTTGAAAATGAAATATAAGACATATATAGACAGCAAAGGAAGGAAAAAAAGTGGAAGAGAAAAGAATTATCAAAAACAATGGGAAAAAAACTGAGAACAAATATTTATATAACTAGAGAATAAAAAAAGGAAGAAAAATAAAATCTAAAATCTGGAAAGAATCATAGGTAAAAAATCAGAGGAAAAGATTAAAGAAAAAGAAAGTACCAAAAATATAAAAAGAGAGGTATTATTACCCTTACCTGAAGTTGCCAAGAGAATGGACAGAGACTGACTGGAGATGATAAAGGGGGTGAAGTGAAGGTGACTCATAAGTCATTCCTTGTCCTTTATTCAGTTTTAGGTTGTGTCAAGTAACACCCAACAGCTGTATCAGATCTGCGACCGACTCCCTAAGACCCATGACCTATGCCACAACCACAAGATGCCTAGTGCCTGCGATGACACTTTTTTGTGGATGATGCACTGTGACAGTCTGCAAGGCAATAGCACAATAATCCCTATTGCCACTTTTCTACAAAACTTATGAACAAGTCATGATATTTCCACTCATTAGGGTTTGGCAATGTTGTCAAAATAATGTATTTATCTAATGGGTTTCTCCCCAACTTCCAATTCCAAATGAAAATTGATCCAATCTTGTGGGATTGGAGTGGCACTGCTAGGGAAATACACCAATTGGATTGTGTTTTAGTTTATTTGACTTGCTTATTTGTTTGTTTGACCAAAATACAAGTGTTTGGTAAATCAGTTGATCTCGCTAGCTTCTAGCACCTTTCTATGTTATCTGAAGTACTGTTTGAGCCTATATTATGACAGTTATGTTTTTTTTCTTTCTAGTTTTCACCCTCAACATTTTAACAAAATTTGTTATTTACTCCTTCTGTGTGAGTGTCTCCCACATGGTAGCCTCTCCCTCGAGCGGAAACCATTTTCAATTCACAAGTATCCAATGGTGACCCTTAGAGCTTAACCGTGGCTGCCCTGGCTCGTCTGTCTAGCCATTGCCGCCAACATGCTCTAGTACCTTATATCGTTGCAACACTTGCAAGACCCACTGCCTGGCCTCCATGCATGGACTCACCCGCCAGGAAGACTTTCGATACAAAGGATCTCTATGTCCATGGATCCACAACCGCCTTCTTTACTTGTCCGAGCCGGTCACCAAGTCAAACTATCGGCTATGATACCAAATGTTAGGAAATCGAGGGGGATAATTATCGGGGAGATTTACACGAGTGAGTCATGAGTAACCATATAAATGAACTAGACACCATACTTTAACCCAAATTGAAACCAAACTTATCCTCAGGAGGATAGATGGGGCGATTCAGGTGAGATCCAATGTAGATCCGACTTTCTCACCTTAAGGCTCAGGTTTATGGATTTTCTCGTCACTTATATGGTGTTCAATTTTTCTCTTTCTATCCTATGTGGGACTTTACCTTACACTTGTACTCCAACAGAAACATAACCTCTCTTTTTGATAATCTGAACTAGTTATGTTGATAGTATAATGTCATGTATAAAATAGTTCAAGTACTAGTGCTGGAAACTATGTAAATACTGTTTAGAACAACTCTTATGTGTTTAGTTATTAATTTTGGTCCATATATTCAGCTTTCTTGTGTAATACATGGATTTCATCAGTCTCTTATTATCTCTTCTCTCAATAGATCTGTCATGAACCTACAAATCCAAAAGCTCAAACTGTTAGCTGAATACACATGAAAAGTTTTATAGACCCCGTCATACAAGAGTCCTTTGGGATTGAGGTGGGGATATTACACAGGTCGAGCTACCTTGTGCTGAAATTTAACTTTTTATTAGGGCAGCAAGAATTGAACTCTAGGCCACTTCAACATAAGATTTTGATACCATGTCACAAACCAACAATTCCAAAAGCTTAAGTTTGTAGATAGACATACATATGGTTTTATATTACATCGCTAACAATATCAAGAACATATTCCTTTCTAATAACCATTCAATAAAAGTGCAATGGCCATTTACAAATTTCTTTCTAGTTTTTCATGTATCTGAGATATAACTTTTTTTAAATCTGTTAATCACTTTGTGCAAACAGTTAACCACTCCTTAACAAGCAATATCCATTTACTACTTTCTTAATAAGGATATTTTTGTCTGTTATGTCAAATTTAATGGTCCTTCTCTCCAAGTAATTCTCTTGTTGTTATCTTTCTTAATATAATTTGAAGCTGTCTTCTTTAGGTGTCCTTGATGTAAATTTTATCTCGATTTTTTTTTTTTTTTGCTTGTATCTTGTGGATATCAGTATTATACAATTAAGAAATTATGCTTTTCACTGATTTATGCATGCAAATTTTGCAGATAATAACAATGCCTTGACTATTGTTAGCTTGTGGGCTCCTGTTGTGGCTGTGAGTATTCTTTGATTTAACTTGGTTGTCATCAATCTGAGAAAACTGTTACTTGATCATGCTAAGTGATTGTGGGATTGGTTTATGGAGCTATTTTTTTGGCATACTTTAGAAGTAATTTCAAATAAAAACTAGAAAGGGGTTCTCACCATTTGTATTCAGAGGAAGTATTAGGGAAGTTGATATCAGAGGAGAGTGGAGAAATATTAGGGAAGTTGATATCAGGGTCCAGTGGAGAAATATTATCTCACTTTCATTTCATATTTTCATATAAATCCTAGGCTCTTGAGAAATTTTTAAGACAAAAACATATCTTATTTACTATTATGATAGCTTTTAGTATTTTAAAATGCCGGTTATGTATGATACAATTCATATCCAATATTCTGGGATACTTAGAGATATATGTTAAAGACTCCATTAGCCTCAGACACAATTTGATTATTACACATTAATTATAGCAGATAGATTCGTATGGGATGTATATCCTGAAATCAGAAAATGATATCTGTGAAGCACAAAAGACACAGGTCTGGGTAATTACCAGAGGAAGTTTTTCTCTCATCTGAAGTATAAGAGATCAAATGTTAATTGGCATTTCACTTTTATATGATGTTTATTGTGTTGGGTAGACATTCACAAGTTTAAATAACAGTACCCTTACATGCTGCTAACAACTATGCTTTTCCTGTAATTGTTTAATTTGCTGTTTTCATGTATACTTGGCTATGTCTTACTTCGCTAATGCATTCAAATTCTACAGATTTATCTCATGGATATTCTCATTTTTTACACTGTCATGTCAGCAATTGTTGGTGGTGTGAGTGGTGCACGGGCTCGGCTAGGCGAGGTATTTGGGTTCCAAAGTGGCATCTGAGGGGTTTAGATTGTTGTTTCTTCTCCTTTAAATTATTTTAATTATTAATATTAATTTTTTAATGAAAGGTATTTGGTTTGCTATATTCTTAAGTGGTATTAATAAGTACATTATTTAATGATGGGAGAGAAAACGCTGAAAGAGTAAGCTGAAGGGTAATAAGAGAGTGACAGGAAAGAATAAAATAAGAAAGACTATATTCTTGTCTTCTATAACAGAAGGGTCCCATTGTAATTTGACTAATTTCTCTTCATATTCCTCAGACCTCTATGATACTTTCCTCAATAGGCTGCTTGGGAGTTTATTGCTACCCTTGCAAAACCAATAATATCTTGATAAATGAGAAGCTCAAAGGTTGCAACCAATTGAAAATATAATAGGATAGGAGATTAAATGTACTTGATTTCTGGTGTTTGTAGGTTAGCATCAGTTGATTGCTCAAATATTTATTTAAAAGCTTTGCACTTTTTACTCCTTATCAATGGGGACGCTGCTAGAGTAACTCTCTCATATATGTCCGGGAGTTTACTGAATCTGTGTCCAAAGGTGACAGTTCAGCTGTCAGTTAGTTGGTTGGCTAGTTGTTAGTGATTTGTAGTAGTCTACAACTGCATTCACTTTCTGTATAAAATTCTAAATCGTACACAAATCAGTTGATGCAAGGAAATCTGATTTCTTAGTCCAAAGTCTATTAAAATCTCCCCCCTTTCAGTTGCTCTTCAACTGCACCAATCATAATAGACCCTAACATTGCAGGTGCACTCCCTTACTTGAAAACTCTTAGAAGATGTGTCAAATTTCCTCTGAAAAGGAATATTTACTTCTTGAACTTTTCATTTTGATGTGTTACTTAGGCACTCCTATGCTAGGGGAACCATGTGGGAAATGAGTAATGGCGGAAGAGAGAGATTGATTTGGGCTTATATCAAACTTGCCTACATGGTAACAATTGTGGGATATTAAGGGACAAAGATAGAGGCTATGAGGATACAAAGGAAGAGGGGGGGAATCAGACATTTATGCAGTTAAGGAGTGAAAATTTGACAGTCTCTTGACTTCCCGTGGCATCTTTTGCTTTTCTTTAATATGGATTTCCTACTGTCTACATCTATTTTAAGGAGCTATTCTCCATTTTTTCTTCAAGAAATCAAAATTCCCATGACTACAAGAATCTATTTTATGCATGGATTGTCTGAAAATAATTATTTCTTATTAATGACTTCTTGCAGATTCGTTCAATTGAAATGGTGCATAAACGTTTTGAAAGTTTCCCAGGGGCATTTGTAAAAAATTTGGTCTCTCCACAAATAAAAAGGTGGGTTTTCTTAGATATAGCTGTTTTAACTTATATATTTCTATTTGGAAAGCTAGTAGTTACATTTATCTTACTTTTCTATTCATTCTTAATTTACATAGTAATTGACTTGGTGATATCAATCTGGTGCATCATCATTTAAGTCGGTGGTCAGTGAATATGATATTTCTTTCTTATTTTTACACTGTCCAGGTGGTAGATATTTCTAGTGAAGGCTTTTTGGTATTTTTTCTATTTTTGGTGAATATTAGATTTGATCAGAGAGATTTCTCATGTCATATTAGAGCTCTTTGGCCAGGCAAGGCCTCACCTATTTTTCAGTTGTGCCAAAATCATGCGGTTATGGTGGGAATCACTGTCTTGGGTAAACATAGTGGGTGTATTCTCGGAAATTCCGAAAGAGCATTTCCTTCAACACTCTTACTGCAATTTAAATGGACTTAGGGTACAGTGGTGGCAGACTTGGTGGATCACTTTGACATGGTGTATTTGGCACCGTAGGAATAGGATTGTCTTCAGAAATGAAAGGTTCAATGGTCATAAATTGATGGAGGATGCATTATTTACTTCTGCTGGACATGGCTGAAAAATTGATAGGATTAAATTCTTCCCTATCGGAAAAGAGAGAGTATCTGTATTAATTCAGCAGAAAAACAGAAATACACAAGTTGCAGAAAAACGTAAATGAGCACAGGGGCCCCCTGCTATGGAAACTATTCTCCAAGCCCTTTCTACACCTGTAGAAACAATTCGGAATTCATTTGTAAAAAAACCTCCCACCGAGTCTAGCCTAGCTATATAAAGAAATAACTAACTACTAGACGCATTCCACTAACTCTCCACAACCAAAGACGCATTCCACTAACTCTCCACAACCAAAGACGCATTCACTAATTTCATAACAAACATTACATGTCAACTTCACCCTTCTTCTCCTTGTTAGCTCTTCTCTGATATACTAATGCATGTCCATTTCTTTGTTTGCTAAGGGCCCAGATAAACATTCTTATAAAAAATCTGGAGAAAGAATTTGATATCCCGTTTCACTATTGGTCTAGCAACATTAGGGATGGATTTTGCATTCAAGGGGGGATTAGCATATAGAATGTTTTGTGTGGTTGGGTGCCTTGCTTGCAGCCAGATCTTTGGTCTCCTAATTCATCTTGTTTATCATGTATTATGACACCATAGTTCTGCGACCTTTGTTGCTAGGTTGTATATACAACAGTACCACTTGTACTGAACTTATTATTATATATAATACTATACTTTTGCCTATCAAAAAAAAAAGGACAACTTGTTGGTCTGATGCATGGGGATATTTGAAAGCATAGAGAATAGATGTAATAATTTCTGTGAATCGCTTGAGTGATAGCACTTAGCATACCTGATGTTTATATACATAAAAGAATCAAAGAATAAATACATTTCAGTTTTACAAGAACAATAAAAAAAATTAAAACTATTTTCTACGACTATTCTTTCAGATGATACATTAATTCACATAATTCCCAATGAAAATTAATCATTAACAATATTTCTATCATGACTAGGGTGCTTTATTCCTTGCTTGTGTCCTGTATTTTTTCCTCTAATAATTTTTTTATTATGCAAGTTTAGTTGTGATGTATGCTATTGAATTGTGACCATATATAATATTTTTTTTTAGTTGAAATATAGCTTGTTGTTTTAGGTAAATTTGATTATGTTTTTGTGCTTTTTCAGGATTCCCTTGAGCGGCCAATCAACCCAGGTATTTTTTTTTGTAGGGGAAGTGTATGATAGAGTTAGTTAAAATTTGTATTGTTTTATTGCTAGTTATTTTAGTTGGTTCAGATCCAAATAGATCTGTGCAATTTTATGCTGTTTTTTCCCTTCTTTTTGTTGAGCTGGGTGATAAACATTTGAAAATAACAGGATTTTTATTCCTTGTTGAAATTTGATTTAAACTGTCACAGAAGCCTCCGGCAAAAGTTTGTATATGAAGGAAGGGTTTAGTTTAGGAGAACTTAAATGCTATTTTAAAAGAATTCCAGATTCAGTTGGTGGCATGATACCTTTTTATATCTTTGTAGCTACTTATAGAAATCTGATAGACCTATTAGGAAGGTATATAAAAGAAGGGGGACTTGGGGGGGTAATAAGGAAGGGCAAATTAGGAATGTGGGGAAAATAGACCAAGTGGGAATAAAAGAAAAGGAGAAAGTAGTGGTGGCAGCCATTGAAGTGGAGAGAGAAAGTAATAACAAACAGGACAGGTGGCAGGAGGAGATTGGGTGAGAGGAGAATAGAGAGGGAGTCATGCACGAAGGGGAGGGGGGAATCATTTTGGGGAGGAACATTGTGTTTCAGGTAGAGAGGAATAGCTGGGTTCCTCTGGGTGGTAATATTGTGAGGGTAATTGGTGTGTGTCAATCTTTTAGTGTCTTCAGTGTAATTTCAGGGTACCCATTGCTTGTAAGGGGTTCTGTTTTTCGATTCTGTTCTTAAATATTAAAGAGGTGTTTCAGTTCCTATCAAAATCAGAGAGAGAGAGAGAGAGAGAGAGAATATCACAAGCAGAACTGAGGTGAAGTGAGATATTATTCAACCCAAGGAGAAATCAGTTACACCTCAGTATATATAGACAGTTACACAACTGTAACTGTCAACTAACCTGAGTTAGTTAGACAGCTGTCTCACAGCTGTCATAACAGATTAACTAACTATAGAGAAACTACTAACTGAAGTTTAGCCTTTACGGATCAGTTAAAAGCAAAAAGACAAGTAGACTGAGTAAGTAGACTCCTATATCACTTGTTTAAATTATTAAATTATTCATTTTTTTTTTTTTTTAATCTATGCACTTCTATTTTTTAGGAATTTTAGATATTGAGTTTGGGTAAATGAATGTGATTGATTTGGTGCAGGATTCTCAAGATATGAACAAAGCATATGCTGCCATGTTTGCTCCATTTTGGAATGAGATAATTAAAAGCCTGCGTGAGGAAGATTTTATTAGCAATAGGTTAGTCAAAAGAAACTTGCTGCTTGACAATGTGTAATTAAAAGAAACTTACTGTTTCATGGTATGTGGCAAAAACTCATGTGAAGAAAGAGACTGGGCAGCATTGCAGTCGTTCCCTTCTTTTTAGTTCTTTTCCTCTTCATTTCTCCCCTCCTCCTTTCACCCCTCTTTTATTTTAGCTTATGGTTCCTCTCTTTTGTCTTATTTCCACTTTTTCTTCCTCTCTCTCTTTCTCTTTCTTTGTCTTTTTTCCGATTTATCATTGGACTCATCTACCACCGACCCCAATGGTGCTGTTGATGTTGATGTTACTTTCTTTTAGGGGATATTGTATTCTTCTCTAATTGTGTTATGATCAAAGGGAAGGGTAGTTAGTGCCGTTAAAGCAATTAGTTAGAAAAATAACGGGGAATTAGGATTTCATTCAGAATTAGAAAGTTTGTTAAAATGGGGAGCCCTTGTAGTAAAATTCCTTTCTCCTTATTTCTGTTCAATTTCATTCAATGGAATAAAAATGATCATTCTCTTGCCCAATGCCTTTAGGGGCTCCTATCAAATTGTTCCTTTCTTATTTTAGCTCTGATAAAATGCCTTTAATCTGTAAAAAATTGTGATAAAAGCATGCTTGCTCTGTCTCTTTGGGTTTCAAAATCTTTTCTAGCCAGTTTTCCGTTTTTATATTTTGCTTATTTGCTTATTTTTTAACTATTACAGGGAAATGGACTTGCTCTCCATTCCTAGTAATGCAGGAAGTCTGAGATTAGTTCAATGGCCTTTATTTCTTCTAAGCAGTAAGGTGGAAATTATTATGCAATATGAATTACTTGGAATGGATATTATATAGTATGCTAGGGTCCCATGTGTTAATCTGAATTAATATAACTTAATGTTCAGATCCTGCTGGCGATTGATTTGGCTTTGGACTGCAAAGATACTCAGACCGATCTGTGGAACAGGATATGTAGGGATGAATATATGGCCTATGCAGTTAAGGAATGCTATTACAGTGTTGAAAAAATATTATATTCATTAGTTGACAGTGAAGGAAGACTTTGGTATGAATTTCACTACTCATCTTCTCAAATTCAGAAAATTTATCTATAAAGCAAGTGTCATGTTATGTACAATTCCATTTGGAATTTTTAAAGCATTTGACTGTTGAATGGGAGACCTTATCCCAGCTAAAATATTTATGTCGATATTTTTGAAGCTAAAAGGTACTTAAATTAGGGTTATGGTTTCATATTTATAAGATTGGGGAACTTTTCTTTGGTTGTAAAGAGAGAAGTTTAGAGGCAGTCCATGCATTGGTATCCACTTTAAGAGTTCTTTTCAATAGCTTAGCTAGGAGGGAAAAGGACTGATGAGAAACAACTATACTAACAGAATCATAAAAGATAAGAAAGATATTTTGAGAGAGAGAAAACTTGAGAAGCTAGAAGTGAAAAATGATATTAAAGAACTCTGTGTTACAGTTAGGTATATATAAGCTAGAATAGTTAGTTATAACAACTAACCTACTAAGTAACTCAGGTAGTAAACTAACCCCTAACTAACGCACTTAACTGAGAGTGCAGTTCAATACTCAACTCTGTGTACATTACTGTAATATATACCCAATGAGCATATACTTGAATTATCCATTTCTCATTCCAAAATGATTGTGTTTGGATTAGATTATTTTGTGTTCAGCAAAACATATAACCAAAATGTTGCTGAGAGAACTTTTGATTGAAAAACTGTTTTTGTAGAAATTAAGCCAAATCATACATTAGCTAATTTTGTCTTTTCTGAATTTTTAATGACTATTACTGTGCTAAAAGACTTTCGAGGGACTTATTTTTCCTAGAAAGCCTTGTTTAGGTTAATGTTTATGTCTTGGATTTATTGACAATTATTTTCAAATTCATTGTTATTTCTACTTTGGCTAAGTGAATTTTCCTGTTGTCAGCGAAAAAATACGACTAACATTTTACTGGATGCTTGAAACATGAAAAGATTGAACTGCGTATTGAACTTAGTACCTGGTTAAGTTAACTAAGAGTCTACCATGACTTGACCTTTTCTAAGATATTGTGACAACAATTTCTGCTAGGGTAGCTCTGCAATTCTGACATTGAACATGAAGATGGGTTTTAGGCATTGAAAGTTGTAATGGAATCTTGTTTCGAAAAACTTTCTGAATGTCAACTTCTAAGTTTTCTGCTTTCTTTCAGTTCATTATTTTTTGCTTGAGCTACTGACATATTCATGATGAAAGATTGCCAATATGCTCTTTGACAGGGTGGAAAGAATTTTTCGTGAGATCAATAACAGTATTGTAGAGGGTTCGCTTGTTATAACCTTGTATCTTAAGAAGCTTCCAATTGTTTTATCAAGACTTACAGCATTGACTGGACTCCTGGTAATATGTGTGATTGGTACTTTTATTTTTATTACTCTTGAAACGGAACATTTTTGTGTATGGTGTATATTGATTTGCATGGGGAAATCATACAAACGTTTATGTAAGGAAAACATAATCAAATCTCTAAAGTTAAGCAATTGAAATAAGTAGGACCTGAACTATCTAAGGAACCAAATCAAATAATAAAAACAAAGGACAGAAACATTAAGTGCTGCAAACAACGATAAACTCTCCATGCTGCAGCAGCTTATATATCATTTGCATCCAATTTATTATGTATGTATGCTATTCTGTGACCCCTTGTAAAGATGTCTGTTGCTTGTCCTCATAACCTTAGAAAACGACTCTTCATGATGTTTGAGACGATCTTTTCACGGATGAAATGATATTCACCTTGTGTTTACTCCTCTTATGAAAGATTGGGTCTGAACAAATATAAATAGCTGATTGGTATCACAAGGAAGCTCAATTGAAAGGCAATATCTTACAATATTTTAATTGGAGCAATTGTTTTAGCCATGTGAGAAGAGAAAACAAAAAGATTTTATTTTCGGAATTTGCTTGAGTGAGTATATCATTCAGCAGAGTAATACATTAATAATAATAATAATAATAATGATGATGATGATGATGATGATGATAATAATAATAGTAATAATAATCGCCCACTATCTCCTCGCTGATCTTAAGGCACTTGTTGCTGTGCCATTTGAGGTGCAAATCATGGTGAATTGTGGGAGTTGCAGTTGCTCCTTGTGTTGTTGCTGCCTTGCTGGACATGCTATGTGATCTGCACCATTGCTGGACAGCCTGTCACCTCCCTTCTGACCTCCCACTCCTCCATCTATGATCTCTCCCATAGGGAGAAAGTGTTTCACACAGACGGGTGACACTTAAATGCTTTTGTGTTTTCTCCTCTCTTTTTTGGTTTTCATTTGTTGGGCCTCAATTTGAGTCCAAGTTAGCTTCTCTCTCCCTTTTATGCTAAACATAACGTATTATAAACTAATTAAAGCTTAATATATGATAATATGATATAATAAACTAAAGGATAATTGTAATCGTAATAATAAATATAATAAACTATTAACTCAAAATATAATAAACACTTATTCCACGTGCATTGCAAGGGTCCACATACTAGTATAATAAACTCAAGGCTTAAATAAGTTTTTGGTCCCTAAAATATAGGTTTTTTTTTAGTCATTTAAGGATTTTTGTTTTGATTTTAGTCCTTTAAAGTTTTTTGTTTTGATTTTGGTTTAAGATTCAACTCAGCTTTTTAAAAAAAATTTCCCACTCACCCTATGGTTCTGTTAAGCTTGAAAGTCGGTATTTTAGGTGTTGATAGGTACATTCAGGAAGATAATTTTTTCAGAAATGGATCAACTCTGAACTTGTTAACAAGTTTTTAACTGACAAGTTTCACTAAGTTTTGGTTAGCCAACCAATTTTTTTCATTGTGTTTGTTTTTGAGTTGACTTTGACTGAGTTTGCGTTGTTTACAAAGATCCTATTTAACTCAGTTTCTAAGTCTACAAATGTAACTTAGAGTTTACTAACAATTTCAACAACCTCATTTATATTGTATGGAGGCAGAATTAAGTACCTTGTACTAACCAGTGAAAAGCAAATCTAGTGGTATTCTAAGTCTTTGATTGCACTCAACCTGAATGAACTATGATGAAAGTTTTATTATGATAAAAGATTTAAACACCTAAATCATAGAACCAAATAGAATATCTTATCATTTATTTGTGTTTTCAAGGTTTCTTTATATATATATATATATATAAGTTGTGGATAATTCTTCATTACTTCCATGAATTTATATATTTATTTCAGATTCGAAATGATCCTGAACTTGCTAAAGGTGCTGCAAAAGCTGTACATGACCTGTATGAAGTTGTTACTCATGAACTGGTATCTTCAGATTTAAGGTATATTGTTGCATAAGTCTGATTTCCCAACCTATGTTTGGACTAGTATTATTTTTGGTTAAAATTAGTATTTCTGTTCTTTAAGTGAAGAGTTGGTCTTGATTTTGCTCTCAATTCTTTTTTATTGAATTTGTCTGCATGCCTATGCTTTTGTATGACATTTGTCATACTATATCAGTATTAGATGTTAGAATCTTGGTTATCACTCCAGAAATTTGGTTATTCAGCCTCCGTTGTCCTCTTCCTTTTCACTTTGATGGAGGGTGAGGTGGGCAATGCCCCAATTTAAAGTCCTTTTTTTTTTTTTTTTTTTTTTTTTTTTTTTTTTTTTTTTTTTTTTTTTTTTTTTTTTTTTTTTTTTTTTTTTTTTTTTTTTTTTTTTTTTTTTTTTTTTTCCTATTTAACCATTTGTGAAATTGATTGAGGGGTTCCTCCAGATGTTAAATTACGACAAACATATCTAATATTTATGTAATTTCATAGGCTAAAACGAGAGATCGAAGTCAGAGCATTAAAACTCAGTTTTGTCAAACCTGATTTCAAGCACACATTTTTTTCAGCAATTGTTGAAATTGATTGAGGTTTCTGCTAGACATTGGACTGCACCCAAAATATCAACATTTTGTATGATTTTGTTTGCTAAAATAAGAAAATGAATTGGATTTTTTTCGTGACTCATTTTCCTCGCATTTTGATTTGAAATTGAGATCTTTACATTCTGCGAATGATTTATCGAATTTATTTGGGGTCTTCTCTTGCCGTTAATGTGCATCCTTCACCCTAAAGTTTTGTTGTTTTGTGGGTTACACAGAGAATCAAATCTGTGTCAAGATGACCCTGTCCCCATTGAGGTTCTGGGGAACTAACAGTGAGATTTAACAGTGTATAACGGAAGGACAAATGTGATATGAAAACCTAAGTTGACTAAACTAAACTTAAAAGAAAGTTAGCAGTTGAAAAATTGAAATCAACCTGTAATTTAGATGACAAAAATTCTAATTGTCTTTCTTTCCCTGAATTTCCTGTACTCATTTTAATTTTCCAGGGAGAATCTTGATACATGGAACATTTTAGCTAGAGCCAGGGATGAGGGGCGCCTTTTTTCTAAGATAGTATGGCCTAATGATCCTGAAATTGTAAGCACTTTCTATTTTCATACAATTCATCTTTTTTTTTCCCTGTTTAAATACATTAAAGTATTTTTTCTGGTTTGTTGTAGAAAGAGCTTGTAAAGCGGTTGCATCTTCTTCTTACTGTGAAGGACTCTGCTGCTAATGTTCCAAAAAATCTTGAAGCCCGGAGAAGATTAGAGTTTTTCACAAATTCATTATTTATGGATATGCCTTCAGCAAAGCCTGTTAGTGAAATGTTGCCATTCAGGTATATACATGTGTAAGCATTACATTGGATTTCTTTTGTTTTCTTTTTATCTTTCATATTCACCTTTTCCTTTTGTTTTTTGCTTGTTATAGTGTTTTCACTCCATACTATAGTGAAACTGTGCTTTATAGTACTTCCGAATTGCAAAAAGAGAACGAAGATGGCATATCTATTCTTTTCTATCTTCAAAAGATATTTCCAGGTAATGTGTCTTCTCTATTAGATCCTCCGTTCACAAAGAATAAACATGCGTCAATGTTCAGAACTCTTATTAGGTTCACAGTTATCTCCTTGTTATCATTCTTAAAGATTGATTGTGCCTGTAAATTTCAACATTTAGTTGAATGTTTGTTGGTATTTGGTTTGCCTGCAAATTTCAACAGTTCCATGATCACTCCATTGTGTTTCACGATCATAGCCAATTTTAGATGGTGAAAAATGAAAGGAAAAGTGAATTGATCTTGTTAATATCTGTTGAGAAGCAGCTATACTGAAAGCTTGATCTGTTTGAAGATTGGTGAAGGACAAGGATGGTTTTTGGTATCTTGAACTGGGTAATTTTGGGATTGAGCTTGAATTATTTTCTATTGCAGATGAATGGGAAAACTTTCTTGAAAGAATTGGTCGAGGAGCATCCACTGGGGACGCAGAACTTCAAGAAAGCTCCAGTGACTCTTTGGAGCTTCGTTTCTGGGCTTCTTATCGAGGGCAGACTCTTGCAAGGACAGGTCACAAATTCTTGGCATATATCTTATTTGTCTTCCTTTATGTTTTCATAGGACATAAGTTGAGTCATGACTACTGTATTTCCACAAGTATTGGTTTCCTGATTACACCCAGCCTATGATATTTCTACATTCCCTTATTGTTTGGGTTTGCAGTGCGTGGTATGATGTACTATAGGAGGGCTTTAATGCTGCAGAGCTTTCTGGAGAGCAGATCATTGGGAGGTAGTTGCATATGAACTTTATGCATTGCAGTTTGTGATTCTGATTTTCATTCTAATGAAGTTTGACATGGATATTTGATGGCAATCTGTTTTGTCAATAGTGGACAATTATTCTCAAAACAACTTCATTACAAGTCAAGATTTTGAATCATCTCGTGAAGCACGGGCACAGGCAGATTTGAAGTTTACTTATGTTGTATCGTGCCAAATTTATGGTCAACAAAAGCAGCGGAAGGCACCAGAAGCTGCTGATATTGCTTTATTGTTACAGAGGTATCAATTTGTGTGCTTATTATTTTCAAGTGCATTCAAGTCAATACTCTACAATATGATAATATACTATATATGGGTACGCATACTGTGTACCTTAAAATGTGTTTTCAGGAAGCATTGGGGCACTGAACTTTTTAATTTGTTTGCATAAGAATTTTATTATTTTGAAGTAAAAGCTGTTCTAATCAGGGAGGATATTGCTTAAAGTCGTCTCATTAGGATCATTTTTGTGTCTCAGTTTTTATCGTGATATAAACTTTATGTGGAATCACTATCACTGAAGTTTTATTGAGTAAACCCTCATTCTCGTCCTTGAGATAGTAAGCATTGATCACTTTAGTCTCTGACTTTATAAAATCTTCAATTTCCATAATATTAACATCCACTTTAGTCCTTTTTGGTGCAAACCAATAGAAAATGAAGTAAAAAAGGAATAGAATGAATGACTCTTTGCAAGATTAGGGGCTAAACAGAAGATTTGTTGGAATAAATTGACCAATGCGTATAATTTTAAGGACTAGAATGAGAGCTTACTTTATTTAATTTCATAGTTATGTGTGTTTCAAGAATAGAGGATTTGTTGGAAAACCTCCTTAATTGCATTCACCCATAGCCCACCTTAGTTGCGGCATCTTTGTGGGCTGCTTTAGTTGTAGCCTCAAGGATGGTGGTTTAGCCTCATATTGACTATAGATGTGGCTTTAATAGAGATTAAAAAGCTTGGGCTGTCCTCACATTACAAGCCGGTTTTGTGGGATTGAGTTAAGTCTTAACCCAAATTCTAAGAGGATTAATATGTGGTGGAGGGATTTGGGTAGAATTCATTGGGTCATAGGTTTTAATCTCAGCACGGTCATTGTTCACAAAAAAAGATAAATAGAGGATATCTTAATAACTTTTTTTTTGTTTCATCTTTTTTTAACTCTTTTTTGCTATCTATTACATAACATTAAGATTTTGTCTTTGTTATCAGGAATGATGCACTCCGGGTTGCTTTCATTCATGTTGATGAAAGTGCAACTGACGTAAATACTTCGAAAGTGTTTTATTCAAAGCTTGTCAAAGCCGATATAAATGGAAAAGATCAGGTGGAGAAAAACTTCTACTGATGTCAGCTTCTGCTCATCAAATAGTCTTAACCTTTTTTATAAGTGCAACATATAATTTAGCATTTTCTTGCCAGTTGTGTTATTATTGGTCATTTTGTTTTTCATGTTATAGATTGAAACAGATATTTGAGCTTAAAAATATTTGAATTTTCTCCATTGCATAGTTAGCTTGGGTGATGTTCTACAAATATTTCTATGTTGGTTGGTTGTGGAGGGCCGTGTTGCAGATCCAAAAATGCTTGAACTGTGTCAGCAACATTTTTAATATTTTTTTTATTTTTCGATTATTTTAGTGATTTTTATAATTAATCATAAATGGATAAAATTAGGCTTAATAATATTTTTCCTTGTAAACTGAGTTCTCCAAGCATTAGGTTCTCCGAAGGCTTTTGGTGGGAGTGGGACAAGCTAGTGTTTGTGGCTATGGTTAACCATGTTTCTTGTTTATCATTTTCCAGAATTTATCTATGATTTTGTTTGAGCTTGCTAATCCTAAAATTACTCGGAAAAAAATTTCAATGCTTTTCTTGTCGGTATCTTTCTTCTGTCATTTTTTTGAATGTAATATTTTGCCTTCTTTTGGTGCAATTCCTAGTTACCAAACTTCCCTTTTGTTGATTTAGTTCATAAAGTTTCTTATTTGGAGTTAAACAAAAATATGTTTGCCATTGAATAATAAAATATTGTGCTTTTCTGTGGAATATGTATATGGTTGTGTTCATAATCTCTCGTTTCTGCTCTGTGCATGCTTCTTCAGAGGGAGTTTTTCTCCCTCGAGGTGCAATTCTTTGCATTGTTTTTTGGCTTACTTCCTCCCCCCCCCCCCCCCCCCCCCCCCCCCCCTTTGTATTTTTCTTGAATAAAATACATTTTTCATCAAAGAGGCTTTTCTTATGAATAAATTGCTTTTAATGTGGCAATATATTGTTAATTGTTAGCTTACTTTGTACTTGGAGCTTTGATAACTCTGTCCAATTTTCTGGTCTAAATTATGTAAGCAGTTTATTGTTTTTTACTTCATATCATGAATTCTTTGTCCTGCTTTTAATTTTCATTACCAATTTTCTTTTCTTTAGCCAGATTGAATGCTTTGTCAATCATTATTATAAATAGAACTCTCCATGCTAGTCTGGGATATCGTATTCCCGCTTTGAATTATTAAGTTATTATTCAACTCTAACATTTACTGTTTTATCTCATGTATCTTTTCCCTAATGTATTCTTTATTTTCATCTGGTACATAGGAAATATATTCTATTAGACTTCCTGGAGATCCTAAGCTTGGGGAAGGAAAGCCTGAAAACCAAAACCATGCCATAATCTTCACTCGTGGTGAAGCTGTTCAAACTATTGACATGAATCAGGTGAAGATATGTCTCATATGGTCATTTGTTCTTTTTCTCTTTGCCATCTGTAATACCTTTTTTTGGTTATTACAAGATACTTTACATTGTGCTACAATTGACAAATTAACAGGAATTAAGGAAAAGGAAGGTCCTTTCAGTTTTGTGCTTTGTTGTGTTGAAAATGTTATATATATGTTTTAGCTGTGAGGCTTCTCTTTTCATTCGAGTTCTCATATTACATTGTGCATTTTGAATAACTGGGCTTCCATCGTAGATTTCAAACTTAATTAGCTGTACAAAATCTGGTTAAGTTTTTTTTTCCCCATTTGGTGGCTCTGTTAATTATGATGTGCTTGGGTCATTGAATGTTTTAAATTATTTGTATTTTTATTTGAATCTAGTATTTCTGGCACTTGATTTCATGCAAAAATAGATGCTTATCTTTTTTTAATCTTATGTTCCTTCAAAAGCCTTAAACATATTATCAAGTATGGTATATTCTGTATTTGTTTATGACTTGGCAGAACATGTCAAGTTGACCAGACAAATTATGTACTATTAGCTTTTATGCTATGCCTGTTGTAAATGCACTTCATCATTGTTAATTCCTAGAAATGGGAGGGACATAATCTTGTTGTGGTCATGGATTCACAAGATTTTTATCCTGCTGTACTTGTTCAGTTCTTCCAAATCCTTGAATTTCGCTTTTACACGTCATTTAGCCTGTTGCATACTTATCTACCTTGGATTAATATGTGGTTCACCAGTCTTTAGTAGAGAAATCCCTCTTCCTCTGCCCCCAATTGTATGTATGTGAATGAATGAATGAGAAAAGAATATTTAATCTGATATTTTTATATTTATTTTGAAAGGACAATTATCTTGAAGAAGCAATGAAAATGAGGAATCTTCTGGAGGAGTTTCATGCGAATCATGGCCTTCGCCCTCCAAGCATTCTTGGAGTGAGGGAACATGTTTTTACAGGAAGGTTGGCATGCACATATTATAAATTTGATAAACAAAGTGATACTATTAAGCTTTGACTGCCTTATCTTACTTATATATTGCTTGGTTCATGCCGCTGCAGTGTCTCTTCCTTGGCTTGGTTCATGTCAAATCAAGAAACTAGCTTTGTAACCTTGGCCCAACGAGTTTTAGCAAATCCTCTCAAGTAAGTTATGTTGACTGTTGATTGTCAATGAATTGATTGGCAAAATTTTCTGATTATTTAAAAGTGGCCAATTCATAGCATAATACAGCTGGACATTTAAAGCCAATTTCTTTGGAATTGTAAATATGTCATTTATTCCTGAATTGATTTAGCCAATTTATAATCCATTTAGCATAAATGGATGAATATTAGCTTGGATTACTGTATTTATATGAGAATTCTTCACAAGAGAAGACAGTTTTTCCCCTAGACATTTGTGAGATTGACATTGATAATCTGTACTGAACAAAATCAATGTAATTAGTGAATCCATAAATTTAATCTTTTTGTTTTTATTTTAACTTCATCTATTAAGAATGTTACTTCTAGGATTTGCTTCTTTATTACATCTTGAATATTTTGGGTTTGATTTCCCGTCAGACTACTGGGTGGCTATTACTGTAGTTTTTTTTTTCTTCGATGAAATTACCTTTGAAAGTCGTCTTTGGATGAAAATACGCATGGATCTTGTCCCACACTTGATATGAGTGTGTCGATCCAAGAACTCGAGCAAGCATCGAGCTCAAGAGCGTTGATTGTAGCCAAACTAGGAGAAACTAATCTTGTTTCTACCACATCGAGAGGAGAGGATTAACGCGATCAAGGTCACAATCTTCATGAGAGACATATTGCGGAGGGATTCACAACAAAGCGATTGAGGCCAAGTATAGTAATCATTGGCTCGATTTGCTGTCACCACAGCAAGAAGTTTTTATCATTTAACTTTTCGGTGATTTGATGCGAAAAATTTGTCGTAGGGAACAAAGAAGAGGAAATATCTTTGATTTATCGGAACAATGCCGCATCGGAGTTCTTCACCGGAGTCACACTGAAGTTGTTCACCAAAGTTGGAATTGCACCAGTGTCATGACAATAAATTTTATAATTAGTTACCATACAGAGATTCCAACTAACTAACACTGTTAACCTAACAATGACACACTAACCATAGGTAGCTTTTAACTAACAGAGTTATACTCTTGCAAGCTTGGACAATCATCACATTAAGAGCCAATTTTGTAGGGCTGAGTTTAAGTCAAAACCTAAAGTCTAAGATCATATTTGAGTGTTGTGGTTCTCCAAAAGTTATTATCATCCCTAAAGCTTAAAATGGCAATATCTTCATTTTTAATTTTATATTCTATCAAACAATGCATTTTTATTGAGATTTTGTATCAATTCATCCTGTTTTTGGTTGGGGGAAAAATCTTGCAGAGTTCGCATGCACTATGGACACCCAGATGTATTTGACAGAATATTTCACATAACTCGAGGAGGCATTAGTAAGGCATCACGTGTTATTAATATTAGTGAAGATATATATGCTGGTAAGAATGATATCTGTAATATATGTTCATTTGGGGTTATCCTTGATCTTCTAGCTTAATTCATGTCATGTACTTTTAAATCTGAACTGATATTATGATATAGTATTACAGAAATAACTGGATATCTTCTTGAGTCATTTAAATTCATGTTTATAATCTGTTTGAGAACTAGCCTATGATGATGATGATGGCTGTCTTATTATTGAAGAAGACTACTTGTTTTCAAAATGAAGCTGTAGTTCTATATAATCAATGCCTTTTTGAAATTCTAGATTTTTCATGCTCTTCATACCTACTACAGTTAAGAGAAAATGTAGAAGGAAAAGCACTTGATGGTGAGTCTTAGCGCACTGGTAAAGTTGTGACTTTGTGACTAGCAAGTAGGTCATGGATTTGAATCTAGAAACTATCTCTTTGTATATGGAAGGTAAAGGCTGCGACAATGATCCTCTCTCATACCTTCACATAGTGAGGAACCTTCTGGCCCTGGGGTACATTAGTTGGCTTTTAATAGAAGGAAAAGAAGGAACTGTCATTAAGGGAAACTGTACAGAGGATGAAGTCTTGTATAGCTAAGCTATATTACATGCTGCTGATTAACTGACAGTATAGATGACACTGAAATTACAGTGAAATGACAAACATAAGTTGTACATATTGTTTTATTACCTGTCCTAACTGAAGAAGCATGATTTTGTGTCCGTTAATGAAAATTAACAGTATCTTTATGTTTCTGCCATGAATGAGTGGGAATACGGGAAAATATAAGATTAGTAATAAAAGTATTAGATGAAATTTAAAGTAGCACCTATTGAAGAAAAGATGACAGTTACTCAAGATGGTTTGTTCATGTGAGAAGACTAATAGAGACCCCAAAAATTATGAGTTGATCATAAGGATGCTAGTCCAGTAAACAAAGGTACATGACCCTGGAAGAGAAACCATCACAAAAAAATAATCTTAACCTAAATGGCCTTATTTTTATTTTTTTATTGAACTCAATGGCAAGTTTTGATCCATTTAGTTGACCTCTTAATGGAAAAAAAAAAGTTTTTTTGATTTTGATGTTGGAAGAAATGAAAGAAAAAATAACATGGACAAAGGTAGACAATGATTAATCATTATCAACTAATGTTGGGAGATCTAATATAAAACGCAATATTATAAAATGCTTAGATCAGGGCTTGTCTCTTATTACCTTCTGTTAGGGACAATGGTTATGATATTCTACTTTGAATACTCTTTCTCTTCCTAGTGTTTTTCCATTTATATATTATTGTTTTATATAATTAATCTGATGAATTCAAGACATAATATACTGCAGGTTTCAACTCCACATTGCGGCTGGGAAATGTTACACATCATGAATACATTCAGGTTGAAAATACAAGTGAACTGTGGATGCTTTCTGCTCGATGTAACTCTTTCTCATTTCCTCATTGTTGCCTTCTTCTGTAGGTTGGAAAAGGAAGGGATGTTGGGTTAAACCAGATTGCCCTCTTTGAGGGGAAAGTGGCAGGTGGTAATGGAGAGCAAGTGCTTAGCAGGGATATTTACAGGCTTGGACAACTTTTTGATTTCTTCAGAATGCTTTCTTTCTTCTTCACAACTGTTGGTTATTATGTCTGCACCATGGTATAGTTGTTAGGCTCTCAATTTTTTTCCTGGATAAAGTGTGACATTGACTTGTCTTGGTTGTCTAATTAATTTTATTCTATTTTCTATTGCAGATGACAGTCCTTACAGTGTATATATTCTTATATGGAAGAGCATACCTGGTAATCTGATGGGACTTGTTCAGTTATCTTTCTATCTTTCACCAATTTTTGTCCTTCGTAAACTGATAGGACTTTTCTGAGACTGATTGGACTTTGTTTGCTACGATTCACACTATAAATAATATCCTTCTGATTATTTGTAATTATCTTTCCTCCGAACAAATTTTCTGTTCTACCCATAATAAATTTCATGGCATGTTTTTACATAAATATGTTGATGATATTGTAGCTGTGATTTGTGAAGTTAATATTGTCAACTTTTGTGCACATTACAAAATCCGTTGAGCATGTGAAGTTGTGTTTCTTTTCTCTCTCTCTCTCTCTCTCTCTCTCTCTTTTTAACTTGTTAACAGTAAGAAAACGTTTCTTGAACATCAAATGTTGTTCCCTTTTATTTTAGGGTGTATTCTTGAAATCCATGTATATGAAAAATATAAAAAGTGAGATAAATTTAATTATATATGGTGTCACATATGTTGTAAATATTTTGGTGTTCAAATAATAGAACCATTACGGGAATTATTCTTACCTTGTAATTTAGTTGAGTTATGGATTCAAGCGTTTGGGTGATCATTTGACCTAGTGTAATTATAATAATAAGATATTGCTGAGCAACAACAACCATTACTGTTATGATGATGAGTTGCATTGGCTTAAAGTCTTGATTAAATTGGAATGAGAAGTGATACATGTACAACAATTTGTACAATAATTTATACAACATTATATTTTGTGTCTATCTCTCTCCTCCACCCTATCATTTATTACATTTTAAATTCAATTTTATTTTTATATTTTCTCTCTTTCTCTCTCTTAGTTGTATATTTTGTTGTACAAGTGTAATTTCTCAATTGGAATTTATCTTAACATGTCTTGCTTTAATCATCCTTGATTGTGTAGTCACTTTTCAGCTTAGTTAGGTTAAAAAAAATTATTCATTTGATTTTGCATGTTATATCCTCAGTTGAGCAGCAAACAATTTTGCAGATCATGAAAAAAAAAAAAAAAGGAATTTGCCAAAATTTATTTAAATGCTAAAATTTGGCTAAATCTCATCATTTTAACTTATTTAAAAACTTATTTTCTTCCTTGATGGTGCTTTCTCTTTTTTTCAGGCGTTTTCTGGTCTTGATGAGGGTGTCTCGAAGAATGCAAAATTGCAGGGTAACACAGCACTTGATGCAGCTTTAAATGCTCAATTTTTGGTCCAGATTGGTGTTTTCACTGCAGTACCAATGATAATGGGTTTTATACTTGAATTAGGATTGCTGAAGGTTAGTTCATATGTTAAGAATATTTAAAATATGTTTAGATTTTGTTAGAATATCTTTCTTGATTGTTACTTTATTATGTTTTAGTAGTATTGTAAGTGGATGTTAGAATATATGAAAATAGCTTTTCTTATCTTAGATTATTAGTTTCCTTATTCCTCATTCTCTCTTAAGTATTGTAAGTAGATTTGTTTTCTTTAGTTATGATAAGTATAAAAGGTTTTAGTGCTCAGTGCTCTAGGTTGTAAGAAAACCAATTGGTTTGGTGACCGGTTCAGTTGGACTGGTCGGTTTGGTACGGTTTTAACAACTATGGTTTCGGTTGTTACATTTATCAAATATATTTTCAGTTTTATTACTTGAAGCTGCCTTTCTCTTGCTTGTTTCATGGATTTCAGTAGAGAGATAGTTATAGGAAGAAAAGTACTATCAATGTTCTGATGTGATACACATTGAGAGATATATTTATATTATACAACATTGCTTAGCGTGCAAGCTACTGAAACCTAACTACTCTAGTATCCCTAATCCTGAACCTATAATTATAATTCAACATGATTGTGATGTCTTTTTTATAAAAATATGAACCTATTCTTATATGGTCTAAATATTGTCTGTCTTGACTCTTGATGAAAATGTTTGCAGGCTATTTTCAGTTTCATCTCAATGCAACTACAATTGTGTTCTGTCTTCTTCACTTTCTCATTGGGAACTAGAACTCATTATTTTGGGCGTACCATTCTCCATGGGGGTGCAAAAGTATGTTTCTTGTTATCATTTTGTTTTTGGTGGGAAGCTCGAATGTATAGTTTTCCCGAGTGACTTAGATTTGTGTTTGACTTTTTCCCATAGTATCGTGCTACTGGTAGAGGCTTTGTTGTTCGTCACATAAAGTTTGCTGAAAATTACAGACTATATTCTAGGAGCCACTTTGTCAAAGCGTGAGTAATATCTTTTGTTGATTTATAGTTTTGTGGTTTGTTTGGTTGAAAGAAACTGCATTATATTGAGTATTAATTCTGTGCAACGCAACAGGCTTGAGGTGGCATTGCTTCTTATAGTTTATATCGCATATGGGTATGCAGAGGGAGGTGCTGTTACCTATGTTTTGCTAACT
>PYAF01003172.1:838902-850978 GCA_007407185.1 Glycine tomentella | reverse complement strand
TCTAGGAGCCACTTTGTCAAAGCGTGAGTAATATCTTTTGTTGATTTATAGTTTTGTGGTTTGTTTGGTTGAAAGAAACTGCATTATATTGAGTATTAATTCTGTGCAACGCAACAGGCTTGAGGTGGCATTGCTTCTTATAGTTTATATCGCATATGGGTATGCAGAGGGAGGTGCTGTTACCTATGTTTTGCTAACTATTAGCAGTTGGTTCCTTGTCATTTCTTGGCTTTTCGCTCCTTACATTTTCAACCCCTCTGGTTTCGAGTGGCAAAAGTAAGTTGACAGCTGTTTTAATTACGTCCATGAGTTTTGATGTTATATTCTCTTGCTATTAAACACCTATTTTGGTCCTCCAAAAGCATAAATGTTACTGTATGCTATCCACTGATGATTAATAAATCAGAATGTTCCTTCAATGTTAACTTTGGATATCAAACCAATTGTCTTGGCGGACCAATTGGATGTCAACAATATCATTTGTTGAAAGGATTTACTGTAACATGTTTTGTATTGGATGACCATTGATAGGTTTCTAATATGCTACTAAAAAACAAAGTTATAAAGGAATTTAGATGATAAAATTCTCGTCCTTTTTCATTCATTTTGATGGTATTTATAGTGAATACAACTGATAGATTGCTGATGAAAATCACAAAAGGACAGAAAATAACAGAATTGGTGGGATGAATCCTAATTTGTTATAACAGAATTGCTGATGCTGTCTGGAAGGAATAATCAGCAGCTCTGTCCTTATCCTGATCTGAGCTGGATTTCTACACGAAATCCTTGAGATGGGTGGGCCTCCTCAGTTTCCTTTTGGGCCTAGTTGTAATAGCAGAATTGCTATCATCTATGGCAGTATTGCTATCAACCATACTTAGTCTTTATTTATAATAAGCAAATAGAATCAGTTTTGATTACATAGGATCAATCTAGTAACGAGTTATAAGTACTAAATCCCTAATTTCTATCTAATAATAAATAGGAGAATAAAATATAATCTGATAGCATTCAATGACTAATCTGAAATTTAAAAATATATATATATATATATATATATATATATATATATATATTGACACTAAAAGACACTTTGATGTCTTTATTATTGAAGGAGCAAACTACGGCAATTTTGTATTTTAGGAGGACCAAAATCGATGTTTTTGATTTTGATTTGATTGCAGTTAGGCTTTTAAATCGATCATTTTTCATGTATTTGGAAAGATGATGAAATTATGAATTGTGTGAACAAGTTGTTATCTTTCTAATCTGATTAGCTGGTAAACAGGACTGTGGAAGATTTTGATGATTGGACAACTTGGCTTCTATACAAAGGAGGAGTAGGAGTAAAAGGAGATAATAGTTGGGAGTCTTGGTGGGACGAAGAACAGGTTAACACTGATTTTTTGTATGTTTTGGGATCCAAAATGGAGCAATACTTAAATTGTTTGTTTCTTGCTATATTATTGTAAGGGAGTTTCACTTTTTCAACCATTTTCACATTTATAATAAATGTTATTCAATTTCTCATTGACACTTGCTCTATTAATTTAATTTCTAACGAGTGCTTCTATTTCTGTAGATGCATATCCAAACTTTGAGGGGTCGTATTTTGGAGACAATTTTGAGTGCAAGGTTCTTCTTGTTTCAATATGGTGTTGTGTATAAGCTGCATCTTACCGGAAACGATACATCACTTGCGGTAAAAAGAATTGTCTTCATCCGAATTAGATTATTATCATGTATTTAGTCCTAACAAAAAGCATAATATAAAATTTATGCTTTGGTCCTGTACTAATTATATGTTCTACACGTGTTTATGTGAAAAGGCTTATGTCTCCTAGTATTTCATTAACAAAGAGCTTATATACGACTCTTACTTATAGATTCTGATAAATTTTTGTAGGTATATGGATTCTCATGGGCTGTCTTGGTTGGAATTGTCTTGATATTTAAGGTTTGGGCTTTTCCTAATAATTTGATCTTATTTGTATTTTCTGTTTTTCTGGGCAGCTTTTTTTATCTTTTCACTTTAAGCTTTTTGAAGCACGTCTTTTTTTAGGACTCTGATATTGCCTTGCTTTGCAGATCTTTACCTACAGCCCAAAAAAGTCCGCTGATTTTCAGCTAGTGTTGCGATTTTCACAAGGAGTTGCATCTATAGGCCTTGTTGCAGCTGTGTGTCTTGTTGTTGCCTTTACTTCACTGTCGATAGCTGACCTTTTTGCAAGCATCCTTGCATTTATCCCTACTGGATGGGGAATATTATCCGTGAGTTCTGATTTATTTTTGTATGAATTTTCTTGTGATAATAGATGCCAGTGTGTTAGAAAGCCGCCTTAATTCGGGCCTATCAAAATTAGTTGTCAGTGTCTCAAAAAGGGGGGGTCACCACCGACAGATATGCTGGCCAGAAAGGCTTAGTGAAACATAGTGTACAGCCACTGGTACATCGACTCTCTGGTGGTTGAGATCTCACATCGACTAGAGATATAGCCAATGTATTCCTTATAAAGCTAAGAAAGTCCTTACTTTACAAGCCAGTTTTGTGGGCTTAAGTTAGGCCCTAAACCAAATTCTAAGACAGTTTCTGAAGGGAATCAATCTGGAAATTATGTCTGATAACTGTGAATGCTGAGACATAGCAATTAGTTATCATGAAGTTTCCATGACACCCTTAATTTTTGGTGCCCCTGCATCATGATCTATTGAATTCTACATTGAGATTTGTCTCACGTGCATCCATTTTTCCATATAATACTTCCAAATGACCCGGGTTATTTAGTGTGTTCCCATCAGGAAGAACCATTAATGGTGTACCATAGAAATTCTCATCAGGAATAACATTATTTATTGAACCTTTTATATTAAAGCATCATGCTTTAAGGGTTGGTATTATGGCAACGTAGCCTCATAGGGACTCAAAATGCTATTACTATGAGCATTTGTTATTCCTTATGTCTGAAATAGAACATGCAAGAGAGTTTATTGACCATTAGACATATGGGGAGTAAATAGTCTAATCATGCACTCACTATTGAATTAATATGATGTAGTCGTGGTCTCAACTCTCAACTATCTTTCCACAACTCTTATTTGGGGCATATGAAGTTGTCTAACTATTTTTGCCAAATGTCCTAATGGAATCAGTTTATGTAAAACTGGCTATTCATTACCCCTTTAATTTTTATTTTTTTTTATTTTTGCATCATTGCTGACATTTGAAGTTAATTCCAGCTTCTAACATTTGTAAAATTTTCCACACTTTTCAGTTGGCAATTGCATGGAAAAAGATAGTTTGGAGTATCGGCATGTGGGATTCTGTCCGTGAGTTTGCTAGAATGTACGATGCTGGAATGGGTATGATCATTTTTGCACCAATAGCATTTTTATCGTGGTTTCCATTCATTTCGACTTTCCAATCTCGCCTTCTCTTCAATCAAGCCTTCAGCCGTGGTCTTGAAATCTCTATCATCCTTGCTGGAAATAAAGCTAACGTTGAGACTTAGCGCCTTTCGTCTTACTGTATTTCTGTGGGGCTTGTATATTTAGATGTATATTATTTTGTAGTTCAGTGTTGAGTTGTACATTTAGTCTATGAAAAAAAATGAAAGATGTCTTTTTAGGGTGCGTTTGTTTTGCATTGTTCAGCTGTTTATTAGTTTCCACTATGATACATTTTGTCTTTGATCAGTCTTTGGCATTTTTGCGCACAATCAAATTTGAGGTCAACGCCACTTGAATGCAAGTGCTCATGTTAGAGATTGACTCTGGTTGGTTTAGATGTAAACCACCACAAAGGGGGAAAACCGAGTGAATACTCACTTGATGTATAAATTGTATCATTCTCTCTTACTAGTCAACCAGGGTATACTCGTGTGCGGTGTTAGTGTCCTTATGTTACACCTGATGCAGTTCCATATCACGCTTCATTTTTCTTTCCTTTTTTTTAATTAAAATATATACGTAAACATCTTTTGTGGTTAAGATTCTGTACAGTTTTATTAAAACTATAGAGCATCTAAATCTGTTTTCTAGTTGTGGGAGTCCAGATATATGTGATTTGAACAAAGTGAACGTTTTTGTACAGTTGTTTTATCTCAGGCATTTTAACTTTTTGCTCATATTCTAATAATTCTCTATGCCATTTCTAAAACATCGAGTAGTCTCGTTCTGAAAAGGCGTGGAGGTAGAAACACTCTATAGGTCGTCCGAGTGTGAAGTGAGTTTAGTTTGTGAGGTCGTCTGAGTCTGGAATTTAGTTTTTGAAAAAATGCTTCTTCTAAGGTTTTTTGGGTTATAACTACCTTAATTTATATACTATCGCGGTATCTCCGTCTATAGATATATACTTTAATTAAAGTTAAATTAATTTTTTGGTTCCTATATTATTACAAATTTTTTAATGAAGTCCCTATATTTTATTTTTTTAATCAAGTCAATATATTAATTTTAAATTTATAATTAGATTCTTAGGTTAATAAGCCGTGAGAAGTTTGTTAAGCTTGATGTAATATTTCATCATATACACACATAGATGTTAAGTGTTATTCTATGTCAGTTCAAATGGTGTTGTTGCACATGGAATCAATGTAATCCAATTCTATAATGTGGGTTTTGTATCTAGGGTAGTAAATACAATCCTAATGTGTGATTAATTTTTAATTTGTTTGTAATGTTGTAAGTATCTCCTTAATTACATCTTTAGCCGTTTGTGGTGTAGGGTTCGTACCTTTGTAATCAATTTAGGTGTATTAGTTTAGAGTTCGTTTCTACATGTGTCTATATGATAGAATATCCATCGAGTCTAACAGATTATTCACAATAAATTAACAAAGTGACTTAATTATAAATTTAGAATTAGTATAAAGACCTAATTAAAAATTTTGTAATAATATGGGACCTACAAACTAATTTAACTTTTAAGTAATTCACATTTATTTAGTTTAATAATAATTTGTATTTTTTTTCAAAATTATTCTTGAAGTTAAAGATTTATCATTTCATTTAATTATTTTTTTAAAATTGAAATAAAAAACTATACCAATTCCTGCTATTAACTGAAGTGTCTTTGTAAGAACCTATTTTGCTTCCAAAGGTTAAATGTTCATCTCCAAAAATTATAATTAGTTTGTCTATACAAGTTTAGTAATATTATACTTTTTCTTTTTTTGTCTTTTTTTTTCTTCTATTTAATGAAGAGATTGACTGTGATGTGGCTTCTGTTACCAAGATTAATCTTTTGATGGAAAAGATGAAGGTCCTTATTCCATTGTTACACTTTTTTGAGTTTGCAAATTATTGACTTAATATTCGATGTTGAGATACTGTGGACCTAACCATAACTGAGTGGCCCGTAAAGGAAAAGAAACTACTGAAAGTAATATTACAAAAACAAACGTAAAGACTTGTACATGCCTCTCTAATATGCTAAGTGTTAAGGTGAGGAGACCGGGGGGCGTCAAGTATATCATGCTAAAAGCCTGTGGGAAATTACATGTCATTTGATAGGTGGGGGATATATAGAGTTGGCTTACAGCGAAGAGGATGAGAGATCGAGGATTTGGATTTTTCTATTAATAAAAATTAATAATTTAATAATTAACATTTACTTATAAAAAAAAACGATTAAAGGTGACAACATTTTGAATAGTCTATACATGTATAGATCATTTAAAAAAATACCTCTGTAACAGTTAGCACACGACACATTATCATTATGGTTATTGGTTCAAAGAGTGATGTGTATGTTCTCATCCACTTTTAATGCAATTCTCTTTACATGCTTGCCAATTATCTATTAAATTCAAATTTACAAGCTTTCTGTTTAAGCATTTTTACTTTTGGTGCCATTTAGTTACTTTCCTTTAAATTCATGCATTTTACTTTCCATCCTTTACGGTCCACGCATTTTTAAATTTCTTCGTGTTTCTTTTGACCTTTTCTTTTAAATTTGAGCATTTATTTTCTTGTGTCTCCACTTTGAAATTCAATTTACATTCTTTCAAATTCTGTATTTGCTTTCGTGTACGTTCGTTATTGTTTAGTTGTTTTCGATTTAAAATTTCAAGCTATTTCTTTCTGTAAAGAAAAAGGTGAAAAATAATTTTTTTCTAAATGCAATTTTGAGACCATTTCCTGCCTTTTCATCCCCCAATTTCTTTTCACTAATTTTTTCTATAAATAATGAAATCGGATTCTGTTCCATTAAAAATAATTAAATATTATTGTCCTAAAAATACAAATGATTTTCAGGCCAAGCATGATCACTTTAGTTTTTAGGAAAAAACTAAAGGTACACTCTAAAAACTAAAGATACACTCCAATTTGAGTCGTAGGATAGAAGGAAGAGAAAGATATATATATATATATATATATATATATATATATATAGAGAGAGAGAGAGAGAGAGAGAGAGAGAGAGAGAGATGGGAGGGAAGACAAATGATGTATAGTGTGTTTAGATGAATGTTTTAAGATTTATTTTGAATGAAATTTGGTTTAATTGATTTTAAAGTTACTTCAACTCAAAAACCATGAATCAATTATTCAACATACAATTAAACATGTGAAAACTTACTAAAAATCACGTTAACTAACATTTCAACCTGATTTTGAAGAATCCAACATGAAATCGAACACTCACATGTTAGAAAATAAAGAGAAAATAAGAACATTATAATATATGAGAGATAAAAAAAATGTATAAATACAATAAGTTTTTTATTTACACGTGCATTCGATAATATTGCAGACAAGCTACACAAGTGATAACCTCATTTTTTGTAGAAAATAAATTTATAAATTAAATATTTAGATTCTTTGAAGAGTGCACTCTGACAAATAACGAGTCACTCTAACTTGGGTGAAAAAGTAAAGGTTAGGGGTGATTCAAGGAGATAGAGGGCAAAGTTTCAATCCCTTGTAAACTAAAAACCTAGAATACCATCAAGATATGTTTGATTCAGGTAAAGAAATAAAAGTGAAACAAAAGAATAACAAAGAAAAAGTGAAAAGTGAGATGGTTTTTTTAAATTATTTGGTTATATAAAAGAATTAGAGGAAAATAAAAAAAAAATAGACATATAAAATAAGCACAAATATCTCAAATGAAAAAAGATATATAATAAATAAGCCTATTTTTGTCTTTATACACATGAACCTCTCTCTTTGCTTTCAAAATGAAAAGAAAAAATATTTAAATGGAACTTCGCATATTCTTTCTAGGCACATCTAGGGTGGAAGAGCTCAACAAATCTCCCACCATGAGAAAGAAATCTAGTGCCTACGATTAAGAGTGTCCTCGACATAAGTGTAGGACTCTTGTATGGATAACCATACTGGATTAAATTAAAATAAATAAATAAATAAATATTAAAAATGAGTGGATGGATGACCTCATATTCTCTATCTGCTGAAAACTTTCCCACCGCCACTAAACCTTCCTATTTCGTCAATATTTTAATCTCGTGCATAATTTTTCAACCTCGCTCTTAGTCTTCTTCCTCTTACATTTTTCTTTTGCACGCATTTTGATTCTAGTTTTTGTGAAATAGGTTTTTAAAAGATTAAACAGATTAGCACTTCACTTGCTTGTATCATCCAAAGCCTCGTTGAGAACATCTGCTACTAGAGCTTCTTGGTGCCATTTCGCTTATCGATTCCTCAAAAACTGTGCCGATGCTGGAAACGTTGAAGCTTGCTATGCTTTAGGCATGGTTATTAGTACTAATAATTTATAATACTAATTATTAATCTAAAATTGAGGTTAAGAAATGAGGAAATGCTGAGAAAAGTTTGAAGAATTTGTTATTGTTAAAGGACAAATCTAAATTGTTGATTTGGTTTTATTTGTGCAGTTTCGATTCTACTGTTTGCAAAACCGACGGAGCGGTGCGCCGTTGATGGTGAAGGTGGTGATTAACTCTCACGTGCGGGCTCTATAGCAGTCCTTGTGATTCAGTTCACTTTTAAATTAATGGGTCAGAATATTTTCTTTTCTTTTCTCTTTTTTTCCGAATTACATTGAGTTCCCTTCCAACCGTTACTCTCTCATCATCTTCTCTCTTGTAGTGTTTTGCAGTGGGTTTACAATGGGATTCACGGTGGATCTCACAGTGGATTGCGGTAGTTTCACAGTGAGTTTGCGGTGACTTCCCATATCTCCTCTCAAGCATTGACGAAAGAACCTACCCTTGGAAATTTCTAGAGAAAGCTATGATTTGCTTTCCCACCGTAGCCTTCGTCATCCTTTCTCTACTTTTCTTTCACCCATTTAGTTGAGCAGTTATTTCACTTATTTGGACATTAATCAAGTTCATAATTCAATTGGCAACCATGATAGAAAAGCAAGAAAAACAACATTCAACCCATTTTACACCAGCACAAAATCATAATGATCCAAGTGAAAGAAATCAAACCAGAAGCAAAATGATAATAATCTACATGTTACTTTAATAAAACTTCTGTTAGCCGTATATATTGCTATTCTGCAAGGCTTGTGCCACATTAGGCATAACTAGTGAAATTAAATAAATTTATCATGTTTTTAGATAAGAAGATTACAAATTATGGGTGATGTGCATACTCAAAGCCAGAAAATGTTTTACCCAGCCTGCTGATTCCCATCATCGGCACCTCCATTTTCAGCCACATCAACACCAGCTGAGTTTGTATATGAGGATTGTTGATCATGTCCAGCCATAGTTGACGGTGCTGGGTGATCGAACTTACAAGCCGGTCCAAATTTGCAAATTCCATAACGTCTGTAATATGTGCAAAGATTCTGGTCCTGAATTTCATAATACATTTAACACAGATCAGAAACTAGCAAGTCTTTCTTGTAGTGCCATGACCATTCATAGTAATAAAAAAAAAAAACTATGATATTGTCTTTTGCAAAATCAGAAAAGCAATAATCTCTAGATTGCATAAGTTAATTCCATTTTAAAGAACTTAGATTTGAACCACCACCTCGTGTCTTAGAACTTAGAAGAACCCTGAACACATGTACATCAATGTGTACATGTCAACCAAAAAGGGGGTTTAAGATCAGTTGGGTACACTCATAAACATCAGGATGGGGGTTTTCATAGATTTTTTTCACATCAAAATCATCATTGAATGCTAGTCCCCACCAATTTTATTAGCTTAAACAACAATTATAAGAAATTGTTGACAAACAATTCTGAATCCGAATGCTCCTGGTTCACTCAGCATTTTAATTGATGAGAATATGACAAAATCTTTTCTTGGTCAGAACCAACAGCTTTTTTATTTCTCACGAAATCATTTCTTTCAAATGTGTAAAGAAGTGGGAAAAAAAAGAAAGCTAAACAGAGACAGTGTGACAAAAGTAAGAACAAGTTTTAATTTGTACAATCACCATGTAAGCAAAAAGCAGCTGAATAAAATAAATAACTTACCGGTCTCAAAGGTAGACCCTTGTCACTGAGGTTGCATGGAGGTAATCTTGCAATCCGATTCTTTGGATGGTGAAATTTACAATTAGATTTAAACTTGCAATCCCCAGTTTTTAAGAAATAGCTGCATTCAGGTTCACCAGGCCTTTCTGGAAACTCTTCAACCTGCATTTGTTTTTGATGGTGCATATAAACATTCGATTCCATAGCTGGGTTGTTCATGACATATGTTGTAGGTGGATGCAGACTCCTCTCAGAGAGATAGACAGGTGCCTGTACAAATCACAAATTGATCAAATTGCTGGGGAAACAATCAATTATAAGGGTTAACACGCAGAATATTCAACTCACGGAAAGGGAGGAGGATAAAAGAACATTAGGTTTCTTGCTTTAAATCCAATAGACCAAAGCCAGCCCAATCAGAATCGAGACAGCCAGCAAAATATTGAATAGTAAGGCAGCTAAGGATTTATTAGAAAACAGTATGCTAAGAAAATGAGAGAGGAAGGGGAGAGAAAATTACACAGAGAACGTAGAGCGTAAAGAAAGAAAACAGTCTATGACTTTTATGATACTGATGATGGGTATATAAATCTCAATCATTAAATAGCATATAACTCATGCCACTATTCACTGTACAAATAATACACTGGGAATTATAGACAAGATGTACTATATGTTTCAGGAACAGAGGACATTAATGTTGTCTGATAGAAAATTGGCAGACTAATTTTCCATCATAACTGATAATATTATAGTGGAACGTCCCTAGCAAGATAGTTATTGGTATTTAATCCATTGATTTACCTGATATCCATTCCATTCAGAACTTTGGGGAGAAACCCCTGGATTAGTTGAAAGTATCACCGGCACAAAAGGAGCAGATTCATTTAACGGTCTAGTAGAAGACCATGAGGATATAGATGATTGTGATACACCTTGTAACGAAATAGAACTTCCATTACCATAACCGGAAGTAGAATCACCTCCTCCAACAGTTGTAGGATCGGGATGATTAAACCTGCAGTTTGCTCCAAACTTACAAGAGCCAGTGCGCATGTAATAGTGGCACTCTTTCTCTCCCTATCATGAAAAATAACCTCATCAAGTTTCAGGTACAAGTATTTCAGACAGCATAGAGAGACAGAAGATAGTGTACACAAACTAACTTTCAGCATAACTTGCTAAGTAAGAAATTAAGGTTATACCACACGAATAGGCAGGCCAAGGAAGTTAAGCTCGGTAGCGGATGCTGATGAACTCATTCCTCTTGTGTGATTAAACTTACAAGCCTTTCCGAACTTACACCCCCCAGACCTTAAATAATACTGCCATAACATCAGGAAAAAAAGTAAAGTTTATTATGAACATGTATAAATAGTAGAACATGTTAAGACATGGCTCAATAAAGAGATTCAACAAATACAAGCAAGTTTCATTCAAAAAATTGTTATAGTGATCCAATCATTTTTTAGACAGCAAGGCTAGGTCAGCAAGAGCACAAATGCCAAAAAAAAAAAAAGTCACAATGACCAAACATATACTAACATAGCATTAGCATCATAGAAAGAACTCAGTCAAACTAATATGCCATGATCCACCATGACAATTTTCTCTTTGCATTACCAGTCCATGGCTAATGCACACCATATAGATAGAATATACCAATGCCTAATCAGAAAATGTATAACCAAAAAAGATATCACTTGACTCTCAACCACCTGACAACTACCGAGTTCTGCATATTGATCATGAAATTCTAATAGGGAATAATATTTCTTATATGATTATTTTACTGACCCAGTCAAACTTGAGAGAAGATGATTGTTTACATTAGCTAGTTGAATCCATTCTCCCTTAATGGCAAAGGGATTAAATGAGAAATAACAAGAAAATCCCAAAAATTCAATGCATGACATACAAGTCACATATATGGTTAAACCTCCTCAAATTAACCTTACACAATCTTCCACGGAAAGTCTCACGGGCAATGTAACCTACATTAATAAATACATGTGATCAACTGATACACCTTTGGCCCAAGTATATAGAGAAAGAGACATGGACTGGAAAGATTGGGTATAACAGAAAGGATGGGGTCACTTGGGAAAATGGAGAAATGACCATAAGAAGGATTGAGCCAAAAGAGAAATCTGTTACACAAGGACAGCTGGCAAATTCTGAGAGGAGAGAACCAGAGGGAAATGATTAAGAATCAGCAGGGAAGGGAAACTAAAAAGGATTGTGGGAAGTCTGTTAGGGGTAGGCAAGTTTTGAGAGAATATTGTGAGGTATGGTAGAGGGTGTCTCCTGCAGTCTGGGACCCTTTAGGCATTTCTATTGCAGTTTTATTACCTATTTTGCTTTTCTATTTGGTTGTATTTTTAGAGAACTACCTCTTACATCTTTCAAGTTAGTGTCTCGTATGAATATATTGATATCTAAATTTCCAAGACTTTTAACATTAACATATAGGCCTATGTTAAAAATTCAGAAAATACAATCTAGCATTTGCAAACCAACAGGGGTTTGGATCTAGTGGAAGGGGCTAATCCCCTACAAAGTGACGAATATGGTTCAAATCCCCATTGGTAGAGTTAATCATAGTTAGTTTCAGACTATGCATTGGGCAAGATTGCTTCCTTTGGAGG
>PYAF01003172.1:787213-801528 GCA_007407185.1 Glycine tomentella | reverse complement strand
TATAGTAAGCAGATGCCTTACAATTCTGTTATATACTCTGCATTTGGTTGTAGCTCTCCAGCAAGCTCACCTGTAGAGCCAAAGGTCTACCAAAGAAGGGTCAACAGGCAGAAAAAGATTGTTGCTGGGAAATGGTGTGGTAAAGTTTGGATGTCCAATCAGGTCCATCCCCTTTTAGCAAAAAGAGATTTTGAAGATACTGAGGATGAGAAACTCTTACTAGGGTTGATATTACCTGATGAGAAAATTGAAAGATCAGAAAGTACACCCAAAAGCGAAGCTACTAGCAGAAAATCAGGCAAGAAAAGGAAAAAGACAGCAGAGAATGGACGATTCAGGAAAGGAAGTTATGCTAACAAAAATCTACTTTCAGATAATTCCACTGAAGATGAACCCAACTTGCTGCCAAGGAGGATTCTTCGAAGTAAGAAAGTCAGGCATGTTGAGAGAGACTGTGCTGCTTTGAAAGGGGATTATTCTCCTCCATATCATCATAGAAAACCTTCAAACCACCAAACAAACTTCACTGAAAGTTATGCAGTTTCTGATGATTCGCTTGATGATGATGATCACATGCAGCAAAGGAGAAATGTTAAAATTGAAAAGGCTAAATTTATGGACAATGATGTGGTTTCAAATGATACGATGGACAATGACTCTGATTGGCAGCAGAGGGAAGAAGTCAGCAGCAAGCAAGTTGAAGATACAGAGGGAGATGCAATTTCAGAGGATTCTTTGGATGTTGGTTCTCTTAAGCTGCAAAGGAAGAGTTCCAAAGGCAAGCATCCAAAATACATTGGCGAAGAAGATATAATTTCTGATGACCAAATGGAGAGTCATTTTCAAAAGAGGCAAAAGAGAATTCCTGAAAGCAGGCAGGGCAAATACCTTACTGGAAAAGATATAATATCTGATGACCAACTAAAGCTGAAAATGCAGAAGCAGATACGGAGGAAACCTAAAAGCAGGCAAGCCAAATACCTCAATGAAGAGGATATTGCATCAGATGACCAATTGGAGGGCCATTATCGTAAATATCAAAGAAAGAATCCTAAAGGCAGACAGGCCACATGTGTAGCAGGGGAAGATGAAATGTCTGATGACCAATTGGAGAATCATTGTCAGAAGCAGCAAACAAGTTTCTATAGGAAAAGGCAAAACAAAGGCATTGATAGAGAGGTTGAAAATGAAATGTCTGATGACCACTTGGTGGACCATTTTCTGAAGCAGCAGCAAAGATTTCCTAAGAGCAGGCGAAACAAACACACTGATAAAGAAGACACGGATGACTTAGCTGAGAATAATTCTCACCTGCTGCATAGAACTCCTAAAAGGAAGCAAGCTAAATGCATGGAAGACGATGATATGAATTCAGATGATGAAATGGAAGATGATCAGCAGCTGAGGAGGACTCTCCGAAGTAAACAAGCTAAACCAAACACACTTCTACAGATGAAACAAGCTAATTGGCTCCAAGCGAAAAAGCAGGCATCTCGGCCCATAAAACAGTGCTCTCGGATGCTTGTGAAATCAAAGGCCCCTGAGCAAATTAAACAGCCTGTTCATTTGCGGAATAAGCAATCTAATAACACCCACGAATTTAGTTTAGATATGGAAGAGGAGGAAGAAGGTGGACCTAGCACACGCCTTAGGAAGAGAGCCACAAAAGCTCAGGAATCTGAAGGAAAATTGAAACACAAGCAAACAAAAAGGAAGAAGGTGAAGAATGCTACAGCTGCAAAGGTTTCAGTTGGCCATGCCAAAATGAAGGATGGGGAGGCTGAATATCACTGTGATATTGATGGGTGCACTATGAGTTTTGGGTCAAAACAGGAGCTGATGCATCATAAGAAAAACATCTGCCCTGTAAAAGGGTGTGGGAAGAAGTTTTTTTCACACAAGTATCTAGTGCAGCATCGTCGAGTTCATGAGGATGAGCGCCCCTTGAAGTGCCCTTGGAAGGGATGCAAGATGACTTTCAAGTGGGCATGGGCTCGTACAGAGCACATTCGAGTCCACACTGGTGCACGACCTTATGTGTGTGCTGAGCCAGATTGTGGACAAACATTCAGATTTGTGTCTGATTTCAGTCGTCATAAGCGAAAGACTGGTCATTCAGCAAAGAAGAATTGTCAATAGCAAGTGAAATAGATGTCTAATTGTTATTTAACATGACATTTTATGAATTTTTGAATCCATTGCTCAATTGACCCGGCTAGGACTAGGCCCTAGGGTTTCGTAACAGTTTAGGATGTCCCTGCAATTGCCATTTGTAGTTAACTGTTAATTCTGTTTGCCTTTCGGGTCTTCAACCATTTGATTATTACAATTAAAGCAATTGCTTGGATCCAGAAACATGATTCTCATTGAGTTCATATCGCTTGCAATTGTTGTTCCAACCTTTATGTCTCTGTAATCGTGATTATTTTATTGTAATGCAATTTCCCCAATCCCCACCTAAACTCAACTGCTTGATAATTTGTACAGAAGTCATGCACTAAGAAATAAACATGCTTCAAGGAGGTTGGTAAAATAAGGTATTCTAAGGCTAGTTGCAGGAGGTAGCTCTTGTATCATACTTGCAACTAACGTCATATTCTTCCTTCTTACCATCAACCTGTTGAGTTTGGGTTGTCAATTTTCATAGATGTAAACTTTATTTCAAATGTTGGTATTAATATTCAGGAATCGGATTTACATTGTTGTGAAACCATCAAATTTAAGAGAACAAGGGCGAGTTTGAATCCTTTTAGTTTTCTCTATTTTCTAATACAAATTTTGAAAGCATTTTTTAAAACAAAACATTGGATGAATGATGATTGGTAGACTTTCCAAAAAAGTTGTTTGTTAGATTTATGAGATTTCAATTTAAAAGGGGTTTGAATTATTTTTAAAAATATCGTTAATGAATTATTAATCTTCTCTTTTACAAGTTTGACATTGTAAAAACAAACAATATTTGATAATGATTTTTTTTACCCCAAGAGGAAGTCCATAGTAAAGAATACAACGGAAAAAGAGGGGAAATTTTGTGGTCTATGGTGGTTCTATTTTACTCAAGAGTAAAGACTACTTGTGGTTGATAAAAAAAATATAAGGGAAAGAGAATAGAGAAAAAGGTATAAAAGGAGATCATAGCCATATACTATAAGGGGTGTTCTTTTAATTTTGAAGGCATGCAAATAGCTTAGTTATTCTCAAGAAAGAAAGAAAAATTATAGTTCTTTGAATTAACGCATGCTCATATATGATTGTTAGTAGATGGACTCAAAATCCTTCGGCTTGTGTAAGGCTAGGAGGAAGCACGAATAAAACAAGAAATTTGATACGATGTGAAAATGAGAACATGACCATTTTTTTTAAAAAGGAAACAATATAATTATAATCCAATATAGAAAAATAATCTAAAATTAAAATCTTAAATCGTGAGAATTATAAAAATTCATAAAAAATGATAATTCGATATCATACTTAGATGTGTATCTCTATGCAGAATTTCATATTGAAAAGGATTTGTTTAAGTGAAAAACTTGATTTTTTTAAAGTTACTAAATTAGTGTTATGTGTTTTGTACATGTATTAAATTCATATTTTATAATTTATAGGAGTTATTTTTTAATATTATTTGATTTTTTTAATATATTATTAATTATTTAGTTTAAATTTCAATAATGTATGTTTGTAGATATGTTAATAAATATTTAAATATATTTTTCTATATAAACATGTTCCAGACAATTGTTATTATTGAAAGTGTTGTCTTAAGAGGATCTCTCGTTCACTTTAGTGATGTTTTACATGTAGGAGAGTTCATGGATTGGATTTTTTAAAATAAATAAAAAACATCCAATCCAAATCCAACCAAAGGAGTTGAATTTTTAGGATCCATATCCACTTAATTGGATAAAACTGGTTTGGACTTTTTTGCAACCGATTTAAAATGGTTTTAAAATCGGTTTATAGTTAAAACCATTTTGGTTTTAAATCTATGTTTAAATCATAAATCAATTTTTGACCTACTTCGGCTAAGACTGCTTTTAGCTAACATTGATCACAATTGTTTTTAGTCGACTTCGACTAAAGTTATTTTCAGTCGATGTCGATCGGGGCTAGTTTTAACTGAGGTTGAAACTTATTTTTTTTGGTCGAGATCGATTAGGGATTTTCGGTCAAAGTCGGTTGGTGATGTTTTTTGGCTGATGTTAGACATGACTATTTTTTTTGCTGACATAGGTTAGGGTTTTCAGTCGACGTCAGACGGGGCAATTTTTTTGTCAACGTTGGCTAGGATTTTTTCAATCGGTGTCGGTTGATGATATTTTTCGGCCGATGTCGGTAGGGTTTTTTGGTCAATGTCGGTTGATATTTTTTGTCCGACATTGACCAGGACTATTTTTTGGTCGGCATCAATTACGGTATTATTAACAGGGAAATATTTTTGGACTGATGTCGACCAAGACTATTTTCCATTGACGTCAGCTAGGGTTTTTTGGCCACATAGGATGATGATATTTTACAACCAACATCGATCGAAAACCCTAATCAATGTCGACGAAAAAAAATACATCGATCGATGTCGGCCAAAAAACCCTAGCCGACATTGGTTTCAAAATAGCATTGGCTAAAAAATAGTCTTGGCCGACGTCAACCGCAAAAATCTCTAGTCGACATCGATCCAAAAATAAGTTCGGCCTATGTTGGCTAAAAACATCATCAACTAACATCGGCTGAAAAACTCGGGATGACATCAACCAAAAACATCATCAACCAATGTTGGTTGAAAAAACCCTGGATGATATCGGCAAAAAAATAGCCCTAACCAACGTCGCTGAAAAAAAAACCCTAGCCAATGTAGTCCGAAAAATAGCCTTAACCGATGTCGGTTGGGAAACATCATCAACTGACTTTTTGGCCGATATTTGTACACAGAAAACATCGATTGATGTCAGCCAAAAATAGCCTCGGCTGATGTCAGCCAAAAATTTTCTTTTGATCGACCTCAACCAAGGTTGTTTTTCAGAGGAATGCTTTAAAACCACGAAATTCAAAAGCTAAAAGAAAAAAGAGTAAGGGTATTACTAGCATAATATCCACAGTTGGATTCAAGAAAGCATAAGCTTCAATAAAGTATCCAATCCATATCCAAATAATTGGATTGGATTTAAAATTCAAAAAATTGGATTTGGATATAAAACCCATCCATTAAAAATGGATTAAAAGTGGTTTGGATATGGTCGGTTGTGGATTGGTTTTATGCAACGATATTTTTTTAACACCCCTATTTACATGCATTCTTTTAACTTTCTTTTTAAAAAAAGTTGATTTATTTCATTTTTTTGTTTGTACGTTTGATTTGGGATAAAACAAAGACAAATGTTTCCTTAAAATTGATGTTTTCATAACAATGTAAAATTGTATCCCCTAAAATTGATTTCAACATTTGAAATTAATTTTACATATATGAAAGCCCAACCTCAAAAGGTTGATGATGGTAAGATGAAAGAATATAACGTTAATTGCAAGTACGATATAAGGGCTAACTCCACTTGTAACTAATGAAACAATACCCTTATTTTGCCAACCTCCTTGAGAAGCATGTCTATTTCTCAAGGGACTAAAATGTAATTTTTGTCCTATTTTTTAAAATAAGTTATTTTAATCCTTCCATTTTTAATTGAAAAATTCTGTTTTCACCTTTTAAAAAATTTATGACTTTAGTTTTTTATATTTTAATTGAGACATTTTGTCCCACTTTTAAAATTTCCATGATTTTAATCCATGTGACCATTTTTAAATATTGATCTATATACTCTGTTAATGTTGATCAACACGTGTTTGTTTATTAGTTTATTTATTAGAGACATGGTAATCTTTTTAATTATTTAATTACTAATAAAATTAATTTATAAAATAAATAATTAAAAATACACAATTAACATCTAAAATTGACAACAAGAATTACAATCGCAGATTAATATAAAAGAGATTAAATGTTTCAATTAAAAAATTAGAAGACTAAAATTGTAAATATTTTAAAAGTAAAGGATAAAGTGTCAATTAAAAAATAAGAAAACTAAAATTATATATTTTAAAAAATAGAAAAACAAAAATTACATTTTAATCTTCTATCAAGCAGATGGACTGGGGATTAGGGGAATTGCGTTGCAAAATAATCACGATCCACGAGACAAACGTTGGAACAACATTTGCAATTTTGCATGTGATATGCACTGGATTAGAATCATGTTTCTAGATCCAGGCAATTGCTTTAATCGTAATAAACAAATGGGTTGAAGACTCGAAAGGCAAACAGAATTAACAGTTAACTACAAATGTTAATTGCAGGGACCATCCTAAACTGTTACTAAACCCTAGTCCTAGCCGGGTCAATTGAGCAATGGATTCATAAATACATAAAAAGTCATGTTAAATAACAATTAAACATCTATTCCTCTTGCTATTGACAATTCTTCTTTGCTGAATGACCAGTCTTTCGCTTATGACGACTGAAATCAGACACAAATCTGAATGTTTGTCCACAATCAGGCTCAGCACATACATAAGGTCGTGCACCAGTGTGGACTCGAATGTGCTCTGTACGAGCCCATGCCCACTTGAAAGTCATCTTGCATCCCTTCCAAGGGCACTTCAAGGGGCGCTCATCCTCATGAACTCGACGATGCTGCACCAGATACTTGTGTGAAAAAAACTTCTTCCCACACCCTTTTACAGGGCAGATGTTTCTCTTATGATGCATCAGCTCCTGTTTCGACCCAAAACCCATAGTGCACCCATCAATATCACACTGATATTCAGCTTCCCCATCCTGCATTCTGGCATTGCCAACCGAAACCTTTGCAGCTGCAGCATTCTTCACCTTCATCCTTTTTGTTTGCTTGTCTTTCAATTTTCCCTCAGATTCCTGAGCTTTTATGGCTCTCTTCCGAAGGCGTGTGCTAGGTCCACCTTCTTCCTCCTCTTCCATATCTAAACTAAATTCCTGGGTGTTATTAGATTGCTTATTCCGCAAATGAGTATGCTGTTTTATTTGCTGAGGAGCCTTTGATTTCACAAGCATCCGAGATCCCTGTTTTATGGGCCGAGATGCCTGCTTTTTCACTTGGAAGGAATTAGCTTGTTTCATCCGTTGAAGTGTCTTTGGTTTAGCTTGTTTACTTCGAAGTGTTCTCCTCAGCGGCTGATCATCTTCCATTTCATCATCTGAATTCATATCATCTTCTTCCATGCATTTAGCTTGCTTCCTTTTAGGAGTCCTATGCAGCATATGAGAATTATTCTCAGCTAAGTCATTCATGACTTCTTTATCAGTGTGTTTGATTGGCCTGCTCTTAGGAAATTTTCTATGCTGCTTCGGAAAATGGTCCTCCAAGTGGTCATCAGATATTTCATTTTTAACCTCTCTATCAATGCCTTTGTTTTGCCTTTTCCTAGAGAAACTTGTTTGCTGCTTCTGACAATGATCCTCCAATTGGTCATCAGACATTTCATCTTCCCCTGCTACACATTTGGGCTGTCTGCCTTTAGAATTCTTTCTTTGATATCTACGATAATGGCCCTCCAATTGGTCATCTGATGCAATATCCTCTTCATTGAGGTATTTGGCTTGCCTGCTTTTAGGATTCTTCCGTTGCTGCTTCTGCATTTTATGCTCTAGTTGGTCATCAGATATTATATCTTTTCCAGTAAGGTATTTGCCCTGCCTGCTTTTAGAAATTCTCCTTTGCCGCTTTTGCAAAGGACTCTCCATTTGGTCATCAGAAATTATATCTTCTTGACTTGTGTTTTTGGCATGCTTGGCTCTGGAATTCTTCCTAAGCAACTGAAGAGAACCAACGTCCAAAGAATCCTCTGAAATTGCATCTCTCTCTTTATCTTCAACTTTCTTGTTGCTAAGTTCTTCCTTCTGCTGCCAATCAGAATCACAGTCCACTGTATCGGTTGAAACAACATCATTGTCAATAAATTTGTCTTTTTCAACAATAGCATTCCTCCTATGCTGCCTGTGATCACCATCATCAAGAGAATCATCAGAAACTGCATCACTTTCAGAGCAGTTTGCTTGCTTGCTTATAGGTTTCGGATGATATGGAGGAGAATAATCCCCTTTCAAACCAGCATGGTCTCTTTCAACACACCTGGCTTTCTTATTTCTAAGAATCCTCCTTGGCTGCGAGTTGTGTTTACCTTCAGTGGAATTATCTGCAACTACATTTTTCTTAGCATAACTTCCTTTCCTGGGTCGTCCAATCTCAGCTGTCATTTTCCTTTTCTTACCAGATTTTCCGCTAGTAGTATCGCTTTTGAGGGTACTTTCTGATCTCTCAAATTTCTCATCAGGTAATATCCACCCAAGTAAGAGTTTCTCATCCTCAACATCTTCAGAGTCTCTTTTCGCTAAAAGGGGATGAACCTGAGTGGACATCCAAACTTTACCACACCATTTCCCAGCAACAACCTTTTTCTGCCTGTTGACCCTTCTTTGGTATACCTTTGGTTCTACAGGTGAGCTTGCTGGAGAGCTACAACCAAATGAATAGTATATAACAGAATTGTAAGGCATCTGCTTACTATAAAGAGGAGAGCGGCTAAGATTTGCACTATAAAAGAGATTGATTCCCAGCTTTACAGCCCAGTCACCATTCCCAGGAATAGCTTCCTCATTGTCCAGAGCCGACTGGATCCTCTCCTCATCCTCTGTGGAAGCATGCCTGTATGCAATTTTCTTCCACATGTAATCAATCCCCAAATCTTCTGCCACCATTTTTGCTTCAGCCTCTATCTTGGGATAGTCTATGGAAATATGTAAAATAAACAATGAGTGATTTGCAAAGGGGGAAATTGGTAACAGTAACTATACAATTTTTTCAATCAGTAACAATGAGGTTAATGAGTAATGACAATCCCATGCAAGATGCAGAAAATGACGATAAAGTTAATTAGTAAAAATGAGGTAATATACACCCACTATTGTTAATCCATGACAACTATATAAAAAATAGTTCAAATCAGAAATAGACATCTTATTAGATATCCTGGCTTGCGAGTGAATATTGTTAACTAATCATAGATGGCCAAACATAACCCTTCTATGACAAACATATAGCTCCTCTCAAAAAACAAGCGAACATAAAAAACAATAAAACTAAACTAGTCTTGGTTATTTATATTATAAGATTTAAATTTGATTCACAAATAATGTAAAAAAATACAATATCAGTGAATTGCATGCCACCTATTTAAGAAAATAGGCAAAAGCTTTCGCTAGAAGTGAAAATCAATGGCTGCTTCATTGATTTGGTATCTTGTTTACAAATAGCGTAAAAAGCTTCATACTGGCATAGAATAAAATTCAAACTCTTGGGGAGGGGGAAAACTAATTTTCTTACTTTGCAACATAAACTGACATAATTCCCATCACAAGACTCATGTTTTATAACCATGGTTCCCTTGTTTCTTAACCAATTTAAACTCTGAATCTATTAAGTTTTCATTCTCAAAGAACAAGAGTTGCAAATAGTGAAATTGAATTGTTTTGCTAGTAATTGGGCATGAGATAAACAATTGAGCATAAAATGAATAATTACTCAATCAACCCACAAACCTGGATGACAAAGGAGCAATATGTGGGCTCCACCTATTGGGCGAAGTTGCTGCTCTGCTTCTGCAGCATGCTCTAGACAAAAAACATGCATTCTGGATGAGTCTTCATCAGCTTGTAGCACCATCGAAGTATTTTTATTATCAAAGGCAACCATAGACTTGTTAGACAATGACCTGTCAGCATTATGAGCGTGTTGGGAACAATTAGAGGTGGAATTAGGCACCGTCCTTGTATTTTCAAATGTAACCCCTGATGTGATATTATAATCCTGTTTCTTTAAAGAGGGGTCTAAAGACTGATGACTCAAATTACACTCAAATCTATGATGCATAAAATCCTCACAACTGGCACTTGTTGAAGGAAAATCATCTCCCCTGTCAAGTGCAGTCATGGGACTAGCATAGGAATCTTGAGTATGAGAAAGTAAACATTCCGATGCAGAGTTTATCACATTTGATTCATGACCGTCATCTGTAATCTGATCTTCCTCAGAGTCAGATGAATTTCCATATGCTGAAGCCAATAATGCAAGAGCTGTATTTCCGTTTTCACATTCAGTATTTAAAGCCTCCCGAGAAGATTGAACAGAAACATCATGTATACTATCTTGGACTTTTTCTTTCATCCATCCTGCATGACAGAACAAAAAGGCTCAGTAGTTTAAAGTTTACCTATATCCTAGCCAAGAAGACTCAACATCAACAGCACCTTTAACCCAAGTTAATTGGGGTCGGTGGTATACTAGCCAAGAAGACTAAAACAACGAAATTATGTATGACAAACTTTTGAGGGATAAAGCAAAGGAGAAATAAAAGGATTTGCTTTCTAGATACCTAAGTTGTGCTTCCATATGCACAACGTAAAAGCTTCGTATAGGGCACTACTCACTAGTGCATCTTCCTGTTTTCCTATTATCCCTCAACTAAAAACTTATCATAATGAGATTGGCTATTGTGCAACTAAAGACAAGTTTATGGCACTGATGGCAGGACAACTAAAAGCTTCTTCAACTATAACACATGACACTCTAGTCTTCGGGCATTCAGGATTTGAATATTACAAATAAAAACAATTGAACCATTTCCCTGGTATACTAAAGTAAGTACTACAGGATGCAAACCAGCATTCTGGAACCCAAACAATACAAAAAGTACAATTAAGAGAAAACTACGCTAAAGCTCAGACATTTGGAAAAAAAAAAAAAGATTGCCCTAGTCCATGCCAATGTAGAGAAAGATCATAACCTACAGGCACAACATTTGTGGTTCGTCTCTACTGTAGGAAATTGTCATGATAGGGTGGCCATGCAGCTCAGCTCTTACATAGAAAAAAACACTGACCAAATAAATAGACATGTTTCCTGATGAGCACAAGACAGGCCCGGAAAATACCTAGGATGTGAGGTCATTATTGATAAGATCTGAAGAAACAAGAAACAGAAACTATTTTTGATACAATATGAAACAAAGTATGAAAGACTGGATATAGAACTTATAAAACCTGCCTGTATACATGTTTGGCTCAGCAATAGTTGCTTCTTCACGGGCAATAGTAAATTTATTGCTAGATACTCCAGAGCCAACAACCCAATCATTAAAGAAGCTGCAATCAGCTGACATAAGATATCTAGCAGCTGGTTCTCTAGGCTGTAAAATAGCAACACAGGAAAAGCATAATATTCCACATGTTACACATGAAAACAGTCTCTGATCTGATAAACAATCTCCTTGACTAGTTTCTCTATCATTGTCTCTTTGAAGTGGATTAGAACTTGAAGCCCTTATGTTACCATTTACATCAAAAGAGGAAATCCTGTTCCTTTCAAACAACGTAGTAAAGTTGTCTTTCACAGAATATAAACTTTTTTCTTGCTTGATTCCTTGACTCCTGCTGAATACCACATCATCTGAAACAAAACCTTTTGAGGAATGCATTCCCTCAGAATTTCTTACATTGATGGATTGTTGGAATCCAACACGTAATTTTGGGCAAACAGAAACGTCAACTGAGCTATGAGGAAGAAGTACTACATCTGATCCTTTCCCAAGTATATGAAGCAGATCATTGTTTTGCAACACATCTTGAACAAATAGTTCTTTAATTACAGTTTCTCCTTCACGCTTCTTCTTATCTTTAAGACGAGAACTACGAGGTTCAGCACTGATGCTCGCAGGAATACTGTATGGAGAAAATAGAGGATATTTTACAGTGTGTATATTTAAGAACAGATTATATGGTCATCAGAATCATTGTATTACATGAATACACACATTTATATCTAGAACCAGAATGATTCATCCACACTTTTTTAAATTGGAGAATACAAATGCAACATGAAACTCCATTTAAGGCTAATAATGTATCATTAATAACTGAATCAACCTAATAACAAAAAGAAATCAAAAAACAATTCTAGTTAGATGTCGAAATCAAATTCTTATAGCCAATTATAAGAAGCAAAAATAGAAAAAAGACAAACCTAGAACACAAAGCTAAGGCAAGGTCATAAAGTAACTGGAAATGTGAAACCATGGGAGGATAATTTAATGAAGCCCTCCGAATAGCAGCATCTTTAGCAAACCTCAACCACTCCGGTGTTGCAATGTTCGCTGCCTCTCCGCAATTAAAACCTATACAGGATACATCCAATGCATTAGAAACATTCAACTATTGGCAGAAACAGTAACAAAGTATTGCTATCACCCCCCCCCCCCCTTTTTCCCAAACACAAAAAAAAAGTCCTTGAACCTATGAGTTAACATTCTTAGACTTTTAGGCATCTTACCATGACTAAACCCTGTGTGATAGGCTCTGGGAAACGTCACAACAAATTCCCCAGCATTTTGTACTAACCTGATTCCAAGAAATTGAAAGTTAAAAGATGCACATAAACCACCATACAGGGTCATTGAAAAAGAAAATAACTTCTAATAATTGCAATGACTATTACTAACATCCATTCAATTGTTTAAAAAAAACAAAAGTATTTGAGAGGGTAACAACTAGGGAGAAAATATGATATTATTTTAAGCAGGAAAAGAAAAACAGGGGGAACCAAGCATGAAGCAAGACTTTCCTGTCTCTCAAATTATCAGAAATGAGAACTCCCCTGAAACAGCCTAGCAGAGCACCAGAGAGAAGACATGAAAACAATCCTATGCCTAGAGGAAAAGACCCCTTAAAGATGAGGGCATTTCACTCTAACCATATACGCCACACAACTAAATAAACTAAATAATACCACACCATTAAGGTTTCCTTGTTTCTACCAAAACCTTCAAAATTAACCATCAATAACTGCTTCCAAGCTCCAAGTGAAAGAGCACTCCATATTCATTTTGTACAGTAATGATTTCAAAAGGAAATAGCCACACAACAGCGAAAAAATAGAAAAAAATTATCCGAAATGGAAATGGATGCTGTTTTTTTTTTTTTTTTTTGCTCAGCAAAGATAATATATATTTATATGTGTGTGTGTGTGTGTGTGAGAGAGAGAGAGAGAGAGAGAAAAGAGTACAAGTATAACATATAAACAATATACATTTCCAGTAAGGTTGTATTTGAAATTGTAACTGAACTTCAACAGCTTTAAAGTTCAAATTGATTTGTACGTGTAAGACAAAATCAAGCAGTAATTCCCAAGTAAATAGCAGTATAGCACCACTTATAGGCCACTGCAAAACTGGTGGTGTAGTATTAACATTTGAGATTTAAACTACCATACCCCAATGCCCGAAGGCTCCTCAATGAGCGAAGATATTGGGAGGGGTCATTGTATGCAGCCTTACCCTTGCATATGCAAAGAGGTTGTTTCTGAATTCAAACTCATGACCAACCAGTCACCAAGGCACAACTTTACTGTGTGTCAAGGCTTGCCCTCAATTAACATTTGAGATTAATCAGAGGCTATACCAAAAAAGAACATCACAACAATATATAATATTACTTTAAAAAATATTAGTACCTGCAGCATGGAACACCTGCACTAATAAATACTTCAGGCGACATCACTGTGGTTTTCTCACCTAGAATAGCAAAAGTAACTGTTGAAAGGAAACAAGACCCATTTAAGTTTGTAACATGAGGATCAATACATACACACAAAAATCAAGTATCATCCTCTTCACATATGGAAATCACAGTTATTCCCCAGTTGTCCCAGATGGGACCAACCAATTTCTTTCATTCCTCCTTAATTGAAAACTAAAACATGATATTTCAAAGGTAAAAGTAATGAAGAAGATCGGAAAAAAAAAGATTCCCTACGCATAACAAGAAATCTAGAAAGATGAAGGCTATGTCAAGGAGATGTGTTGACAGACTGTAAGTGAAGGAAAGAGACAGCTGTGCCTACTCAAATTGGGGTAGATTTTTAAATTCCAAATGGGAACATTGCGTTAAAATGTTGTTCAATCATTAGACGCATTCATTTCCCCCTAAAGCAATGAGTTGGCATCCTAAAATCAACTATGTAATGTCATCTTTCATTGTTATAATCAGAACTTCACCCGCTTTTAACTGGCTGAGATTAAAACAGAGGACTAGAACTTAAATCATATACTCCTAGGGTTTCATTAGTGAATCTTGTTTTCAACAATCATTCCTTGATCTGAAAGTCATGATTGTGAGAGCAGGACACAATACAAGCACACAACCTTCAATTTATGGGTAAAAATGCGCATCATGCAGAAAA
>PYAF01003172.1:758597-787113 GCA_007407185.1 Glycine tomentella | reverse complement strand
TTCATTTTACCTTCTTATTCATTTCTCCTACAAGTGCCTATCCAGAAGTGCATCCAAACAGAGGTCAAAAACCACACAAGATACAATGTTATACAAATATGCTCTGTAATCCTCTGTAATGCCAACAGCAGTTCATATCAATCACCAAATAAACTAACAGAGCCTAACCACAGAAACTTCACATAGGAGAAGCAGCAAAGAACTTAAACGGACACGCACAACACAACAGGATCACATCATCACCAGCAGTCAACTAAACCTTCCAATCCCAAAGTCAACATTTCGGAAACACAAAGCAAATGCATGCCAAGGCAGAACTCAACAGCAAGTTCAACAATGCTGGGAAAAAAAGAGGCAAACATAGAGCAATACAACAAGCACGCTATCTCACCGAGCGGGTTGATCTCTCCGCCGTAGCCGTGAACCCTAACGACTTCCTCGAAAGCGAAGGCGGCGTCGCGGGGGACGCCGTACCAGGTCTTGCCGGCGCCCATGTGGAGGTAATTCAAGCTGTGCAAGTCGTGGTCCTCGACGTGCCATGCGAACCAGCTGAAGAGCATGGCAACGTAGACCATAGGGGAAGTAACGCCCGGAATCTCCTCTTTCATGAACTGCAAGAGCGAACCTTTGGCCCTCGAAACCGCTCTCATGTTCCACGGAGTGTCCGCCAGTGAGCTGGGATCCCCTGTGCGCCGGCATTTCGGGGAAAACGCCGAGCCCGGCATGTCGTTCGCGTATTCCACGGAGAAGGGTTTGTCCAGCGTGGCCTTCCAGAACAGCGTCTCCGTCTCCAGTGGGCCCAGGCCCGAGCCCGAGCCCGAGCCCTTCTTGGAGTGGCGTTTGAGGTATGTCTTCTCGAAGGACTTGGCCTTGGACTCGAACTCGCTGAAGGTGTAGCGATCGCCGCTCTGCCAGACGGGCCGCTGGACGGGCCTGGGCCTGGGCCTGCGGGGGCAGAACCCGATCTGCTGCTGGCGCGTGGTGAATGTGGAGCCGGCTTCCGCGAGTGAGCGGTTGAGGTTGGCGATTGCGGTTTTCCTGGAAGAAGGTGGGAAGGGAGGGATGATTTTGCAGATTCCGTACTTTGAAGCTTCCTTCTCGATCTTGAATATGTACCCGATTGGATCCTGGAACTCCGCCGCGCTCGGCCGGTACTCAGGCGCCACCGGCATCGATTTCAGCCATGCCAAAACCTCGCCGTTTCCCTCACAAACTCCCATTACTCTTTTTTTTCTCTGCCTCTCATTGAACAGTTATTATGCAGATTCTGTCTCACTCACACCTTTAATGTCTCTTCCCCTGTTTTTTCCAGAGAAAATGGTGAGTGAGTGAGTGAGTGAGTGAGTGAATATTATAAAAAATTTGGGGGCAGAGGTATGAAGCAGAGCAGGGGTTAGTAGAATTAAGAAGTAGAGTAAGCAGTAAACATGTCAGTGATGTGTGAGCTGGGGGCTTTTATTGTTTTCCATGCTTTAATGGAAATGCCATTGGCTCTTGGTGTTATTTACCTGAACTGCCATTTTCTCTTTCTTCTTTGTATAAGTAGGCATTAATTGATTTAATTCATCGTTTTTGGCGTTTTTCTGTTTATGGAAAAATAAATTTACGAAAAACAATGAATTGGTGGGCTACTTTTGCAGATGTGCCCTTTTCTGCCGCTTGCTGTTTTTTTTGTTATTCTACTTTTACCCCCACAAAGGTTTAATATTTTCGGATTGGGTTCGGTCGTGATGTCACGGTTCATGATGGGTCTCTTGCGGCTCAAGCGGAGTCAAAGACGACCCCACCTATTGATGACACGTCAGATGTTAAAGTGGGACACGTTTCTTAATGTGATTGGCGATTTGTGGAGCATGAGATAACTGAATTCTGAATTTGGTCTTTTGGATGAAAAAATCATGCAAATTATCCATCATCGATGTATAATATATAATCACACCAGGGTCAGCAACACTATTATTATGAGTGTGTATAATTATAGTTATTGATCTGTTTTGATTTGATTGCTAGACTCGATTAATCACTTTCCTTTATGGTAAAAATCAATGGCAAAAACTTTTAGTTAAGACATGATAACAACGTTATAGCTAAATTACAAGTCAAACATTAAGTACCTTCAATCGTTCCTGTTTCACTTTTGTTTTTTTAATTTGCAGGTACTAGGCTCTTAGTTTTTTAACGGTGACTGAGAGAGAATGTGACATGGAAAGTGGGTCCAATTTAAGGTACATAATAGTTACATTAAGTATACTAAATTTGACTTACTTTTAATTTTTTTAATACTGATTCTGTTGTAGATTATATGATGTTTAAGATTTTGATATAGATATTTAGGAATGTAATTAGTTTATTAATTTTTTTTAAAAAAATATTATGTAATTTTTTTGATATATTTTTTATCTCTTTAATTAATGATTTTTTTTTATATTTATGCCCATTAAGTACTCCCTCTCAAATTTATATATAAGTAAAAAAAAGTGAATTTGTATGTTAAACTTAAATGTAAGTAAATATAATTATTTTTTTTGTTTAATGTTATCATTTTTAAAATATTTTTATGTTATTCTGATTTTATTTTAATAACTTTTTTATTCATGATATCAAATTTCAGTAAAAGATATTTTATAAATAACCTTGTTTTACTTAATATTAATAAAATTAAATAATATCAATTAAATTTTTTAATTAGTGTGAATTTAGTCATTTTACTTATATATGAGTGTAGAGAAAACGCTGATTAAGAAGAGTCTTGAAAAAAATATTTAATATTATATTTATTTTATAAAATGACATTTGAAATAATTTTTTTCTAAAACATTATATAATTTAGAACGAGATGAACAGTATATTTAAGTTTTAAATGGGATGATAACATTTTTTACGGAACATTTATTTCATTTTTATTTTCTTCAATAAAGATTTCCTAAGTACTGCTCAGCTAGTGGTATATTTCTCCTGTACCCTAACAATATCTTCTTTTTTTAAAAAGTAACATCACCCGTACACATTGATGTATATGGATCCTAGACTTCGTAGCCATCCTTTTGCAACCATTTCACGTACACCATGATTTTTTTTTTCCGTAGAATAACAAAGGTGATTTTTTTTTTTTTTTTTTTTTGCGTGGCTAAAATCTGTTTAAATAGAATCATGTTCCTTTATGTCGGAAACTTGAACGTAGGTCTATTATCATTTTATAAAGTACCTATATTATTCTCTACCATTTGCTCTCACATGCAATAGTTTTAAACGGGAATTATCTTGCCACCAGCATTTTGGTTTGTCCGTTTTCTTTTATTGGGGCTGAATTATTTTGATGGTTTGTTAACAAGGAAAACCCTCACTCTGAAAAATTATGTTGCAAAATGTATCTTGCAAGTTGCAAGAATCATGTATGTTAGTAGTTTATATTTTTTATTTTTTGTGAACACAAACGGAAAAGAAAAACATTTATTGATGCACTTTTAAAGAAAGCACATCTCTTTGCTAGTGGTCCAACATCTATTAGAGATTTTAATGGTGTAACACTATAAATTGTTTAACTTAGTTATTTATAGTTTTTTTTTTTATGAATATCATCATGCTACATAATTTTTTTTATATAAATATATATACTTTACAATTTAACAGCTTCCAATGATATAACTCACCATGTGAAACACGTATCTTAAAAAGTGTTATAGCATATTTTTCATAAAATTTTGCTATCACAAAATTACACCTTATCTTAAAAGTTCTTTAAAGATGAAATAATTTATCTTCTTTTGTAAAAAAATATATATATTTTTCTGAACAAATGCCTATTAGAGTAAGGTTCGATATTATTTATCTAGTCTAACAATCATTCTAAAACTATTCTGTTATACTTTTATTTAAAAAAAAAAATCAATTATGTTCTCCTCTTTAAAAAAGAATTTATACTTTTTTGTGTGTACACCAAGACCTTCCTCCATTTGAACAAATCTCTTTCTTGACATAAGCATTACCAAAGTAATTTGTCTCTTCCTAACAATTTATGCTTCACTAATACAAAATTAACTCAGCATAATTTTAAAAAAGCTGACTTATGAATCTTTATAATCAATTTGATTATAATTTTGCATACACAAGCGTCTCATTAAACATTATTCAAAAGTTAGATTGATGAAATAACATTCTATATTGAAACAACACATATCAAGTTCTCATGCTTTATATTGAGAAAAAGAGAGCCCCCCCCCCCCCACAAAATAAAAATGTTTGAGAACTTATTTGAAGTCTTGTAAATAGAACTTCTCACTTTTTACCAGGGATTAAATCATAATTTGTATTCTTTTAAAAATTGAATTATCACCAATTTACATATTTAGTGACCAAAATGGTTATTTACAAAAAAAAAAAATAGTTATTTTCACTATTTTCTTTACAAATATTTGAAAAGAGGAAAATGATTGAAAACAAAAGAGTTAATTTCATAACTTCTACAAAGTTGTATGTTTAAGGTTTAATTTTAATAATTTTATGTTGGTTACTAGTGCATTTCTTTGAGGGTTTAATTTTTCTACTCCCCATCAATGCATTTTTATAAATTTGGCTTAAATAGTTGCTCAATCCCTATGATATAAGTTTCATTTATTTATTTTGGTCTCTATAAAATTTGGTTTTTTTAAATTTTGATTCCTTGTAATTTTGTTTATTCGATATGACAGACAAATCTTACACTCCTATATTTATAAGGACTAAAAAATTGCTTAAGCAAAAATAAATATAGATGATTTATTGTAATAGGACCCATTCAAAAATCCAAAAAAGTGAAAGAAAGAAAGATTTCTGGGATGAAAATTTCCTAAATCCACATGATTTTGGTGTAAAAACATGGAGGAAATAGAAAGCGACAAGTGACATAAAAGACAATTTGCTCAGCATCAAGCGAGTTATAATTTGCAGGCTGCCCCCATACATCATTTTAATTTCGATATGACAACCGAATTAATGAGCCTAGATACTTTGTTTTCTTCTAATGCTATCTAGATTGGCCACCATTTGCTGCAATGGTACCATAGTGTTGGATGTAACTTGTGGAAGTACACAGCCAGTTCATGCCAGAGAAACATGGTGAAAAATAACTTCTCATTAAGGAAACATTCAGCATCCAGAGTCCAGACAATAGAGAAAAAGTTATGACAGTGGCTTTGTAACATAAACACTTCTTATATTGGATCCTCATTTTGAGAGTTAGAACTAGGAGAGAGCTCCAAGGTAACTGGACAATGATCACTTCCATAGAAACCTGTGGACACAAGAACAAGGTCATGCTTGTTACAATATGAAGTTTACGAGTTAGCAATAGCACCAATTACCACAAGCTGCAATTTGGTTTCAGATAGGTATAGGATTAGTTAGCAATACGACCATATTTATGTCATGAGTTTCACATTTTCTTGAATGAGCAATTGAAAAGGAGTATATCAATCGCATGAGTAGAGACCTTCTAACTCTATCCCATGTCCATGCATTTCACATGCAGCAATCCTTTCTTTTAGCTTCTCTGAAACTAAAAAGTAGTCTATTCTCATCCGTTTTCCACGATACCTTCAAAGAAAACACTCGTAAGAACTAACAGGCCAAAGATGTAAATTATATTAGACAATTAGTATAGCTTTAATAGTAAAAAAGAAATCCTTATATTTGTCGCATCACACATTTTAACAGCTATTTCAGAGGATGCCTTTGCAGTTTACAGGGGTAAAAGGAAAAAGTGAAAAAGAAAAATGGTTCAGAGAAAAAGACCAAAAATATGTGTGAAATTATTCAAGTACATTGCCTCAACATAATAGCTAATCACCATTAACATTGAGAATCAATTCCTACAGTTTAATTTCTTACCTTCCAACTGGGTTTCCAGACCATGAGAAACCTCGCTCCATGTCCTTATCTTTGTGCAGAAATCTATAGGCATCCACCAGCTTTCCCCTGGAGCATGCTCCATAATATCAGCTATTGAGACTTTAAATACATAAATAAATAATAAGTAACTAAAAAATAAATGGTAAAAGGAGGTTATAAGGAGTTACTACAACCAGAAACAAGTCAGATGTGGTGCAAGACATTTTTCTTATCAATTTAGTAGGCCTTGACTTGGGTTTCAATACTCAGGAAATACAGACATCATATACTTAATTCAAAACTTCAGGAGAATATTATCTAAAGAATAAATGCAAGGTCCAACTTCCTAGTCTTCCAATACTTGATGTAGTTACCCTTCTTTTTGTTTATTTTCATTTAATTTTAAGTTAAAACTAAAAAGATCTTACTGCAATGGATTCAATTTTTCACAATGAGTAGCTAAAACAAAGATAAGAAAAAATAATACAAAGATTGAAATCTAACCTGTTCTCAATAGTCACTTTTACTATGAAAATTGGCTAAAAATAAGGTATTACTATTACTAGATATACATAATCACTTCCTAAACCTTAACAAATAAAGGCAGAACAGACATTGTATGGATCCTGACAATCCATCTTGCCATGAAGTCAGATAGACTGCAAGAAGCAAACTTTCTACATCACAGTTTTGGATGGAATGAAAGAGAAAATATTGGGAAATATGAATTACTAACCAATCCAAGCATAGCAACAACTTCAGGGTAGGTTTTGCCATGTTGATGTTATATATGTAACAAAAATCAATTAACAAAAAGAATAATGAGATCACTCACTCTCTTAAAATGGTACCAAACCGTTTTCTTTCAGACAAGGTAAACCCAGGCTGCCCACAGTCCTGCATAAAGCCAAATGTTAGGAGATATAAAACCATTATTGGACCTCTCCTGGTGGCTTAAGTTTTTAGGAGAGTTTGGTTCGAGACAAGGTATCAAAGCTTCTAATGATTTTGATTCTTGTTGCACCCATTCTTCATAATTAAATTAAATTCCAGCACAAGGTCAAGTTAGCCTATGCATTGACCACACTTAAAGCCTATAGAGGTCTTGCATGGAAACAAGTTAGTTTTAAAAATATAAAATCATTCCTGGTCTCAACCTAATAGCTTAATCTTTAAGGAGATATATCTACTGAAATTAAAAGGAATGAATCTATTTTAAAGGAAACTTCAAGAGAAAAAGTGCTTAGACCTCTTTATTTGGAGGAATATAACCATTGAGTTTTGCCGCACTGAAAAAGTCTGGATGACTCACATCGATCTCTTCATGGCTGCACACAATGAATATGTATATAGAGCTCCTTCTTAGAAAATGTAGATGTAATAGCAGACACATTCACACAGCTATAATAACATAGAGCTTGAACAAAACTCAGAAAGATTCATGCAACATCCAACAAAATCCTCTGGTCTGAGATACTAAAATCAGAAAGAAGCCAAAGCTAGTGACAACTATAGAAAAATTATGCTTCTGGGTTAGGTAAAACTACATCTAAAAGTTAATCAGAAGTGTAGCTTCAATAAATTAGTTTCATATAATGCATATAATTACATAATATTAAAAATATAACATAAATCTTTGCAGTTCTCTCAAACTGTTGGATTTTTGTTTTGTTCATCACATGGCTCGTAACAAAGGCAGATGAAATCATGAAACCAACAAATGAGCTTGACTCATAACCAGAACTTAATGACAAAAGAATGCAAGAGATAAAGTATGTTACCAAACAAAGGAGACAGAAACTAATGATATCCCCAAAACAAAAGAAAAATGGAGATTAGCCACCTGACATTCAGATCCCCACACCATATTAAAGGCTTGTCTGAACTCTGTGTAACAAATTCCAGTATCCTTTTGTCCCATTTTCTTCTCCTTTGAAATGAGTTTGCCTCCTCTTTCCATCCATTATTTGGTACATATGTATTCAATAAACGAAGTGTTTCAAATTCGACTAGGATTACTCGACCATCTGGTTCATGCTTTGAAGCTAACAACAAAAGCAAGAATAAGAATACATCAGCAGTAAACAAAACATGGAACAAAATCCCATGCACATATGTTAAAAACTTATTTTAGATAAATCCTCTATTTTGAATGTTAGTGGTCATATGGCCACTCATGTGCATTATCTTGACCATTCAAATATGATCTTATGGTCCATGTTTATTATTCTTATTTGTCACAATAACTAAGAATTCTCACGTGATATGCTACACACACGCGCGCATAATAACTTCATGTAATTCTTTTAAAGAGCACATTCAAATCATGGCAGGATTATAGCTTACCAACATTTATGTTGATATTGTTCAGCAAGATAATAATAACACCAACATTAATATCTGACATTTGAATGCTGAATATATATATATATATATATATATATATGTGCAAAAGAAATGTTTAATGCCATAAATACAATAGGAAAATTCTGCAAAGCTGGATACCTAATTTATCAAGATTGAAAACAACACTTTTTGGCTTGAAGCATTTTTTCACCAGTATTGCTGTCCCTGCATACTTTGAATCTGCAAGAGACCACCAAACACGATAGTTCCCAAAAGGTGGAGCAGAAAGTGCACGCGTCAAAATCTGCGTAAGTTTAAACAAATATGTGTAAAAATAATAGAAAGTAATATGATGATTATATCAATTAAACATAACAGTATTGTTTAGTTCATGTTTTGGTGCATAACTAATGTTAATACATCTTAGAGATGTCATAAAGCCATTAATGAGCCTCCAAAACAAAATATGTTTTTAGTTCATGTAAATATGGCTAAATTTGGTTTTAAATCCTCCAAAAAAAAAAAATGAAAACTGAAACCATATTTATCCATGTTTTCAAGACTTAAAAACCTGTTTTACCCTAACTTGAAGTTTTAGGGCAGTTGACCATTGACATAGTATTAAAGCTTCTATGATTAAATGGCCAAGTGATTGATCCATGCCACCCTTATCCGCCCAAATAAAAATGAATCTTAACACATAGTAAAAATGGGTCTATGCGTTGTCCACACTTCAAGCTAGGGGTGAGTGAAAAAACCACATGAATGAAATTGAACACTGTAAAATAATCGAATAGTTTAAATAGTTCAAAAACCAGAACTGATTTTTGTAAAAAGATTCAATAACTTGAAACGGTTTTCTATTTAATTCAGTCGACCTGTTTAAACTTGAACTTTAAAATCACATCTTAATCCAAATTTCTGTGTTCGTTTCTTCTCAATTAAGTATGAATCCAAAAATCTCACATTGGAAAATACTCTCTGCTTAATCTCTTTCTTTTCTCACTTCGTCATTTGAAGCTTGATGGCAAGGGCCAACAATGTCAACTGTGGAATACAAGGAAGCAACGGATTTCTCATGCATGGTGTTAAGGCATTGCATTTGATTGAGTGAGATGGAAAATTATGAAGGGTTGAGAAATCTGTTGCTGAAGAGGCAGAGGGAAGAAAATATATTTTGTGGTTTTCTATCAGCAACAAGGAAAGAATGATTCAAAGATCACATTGGCTAGGGGTTTCTAAACCACCACATAGACACAGAATCATAGCTGCTAACAGCAGAAAAGGAAGGCTTGGTATTTGAATTGCACAATCTAATTTTTTTTTTTTTTGCTCAGCAAAATTGCACAATCTAATTATACTGACTGGACAAGATCTGGCTCCGATCAAGAACAGCAAAACAGAACAAGACAAAGCTAGTGCATCTCAAAGCCATCAAGGTGTTCTTGAACCTTTCTTCAGTTCTGAATTTGAATGTTTTGGAGGCAATGAAGACGCTGAACATGGTTGAAATGGTGACATTAATGGAGGGAGGGAGGTCCAAGATGAGTATGCATTTCAACTGGTTATGAACTGGTTCAAGATCATAACCTGTTAATTGAACCACTAAACAGTTTGGTGCGGGTTTTGCAAAATACAATAAGTTCAGATTGGGTTGGTCATTTTTTATTTCAGGAATCAGGATCAGTTTGGTTCAATTCAGTTTTGAAGAAAAACCAAACCATGACCAATGTTACTTCCTGAAGGGCCCTTACATGAGGGGATGCGTTAAGAGATGTAATAAAGCCATTCATGAATCTTCACCTAACAACTTAAGTTTTGAGGAAATTGATCAATGAAAAAGCATACAATCACTTAAAGATTTTGGCACACCCATTCTGACTAAACTAATTCAAAGAACTTCAAGTGTTACATTAAAGTTATCAAACTATATCCTTTTATTCAAGAGCTTCATGAGTTCATAATTTCATGTGTACTGTCAGGTAAACTAATCATATGTTGTAAGAGAGCTTCCTTTCTCACTCTCACTTGCAGCATTGCTGCCACTTGGTTAGTTCAGACAGTTGGAACCGTCAGGCTAGTTCACAGCTGCAATTGCCAGCTGCCACAGTTAGTTAGGATCGCAGTACTACTTTGTTCCATGCATCACACATGGCAATTGTAACATTCATTTTTCAGTTATCATTAAAATCAGTTCTTTCTTTCTCCATCCCCACCCCAGTCCAGTTTCCAGTATCCACACATTCAATTTATAATTATTAGCAACGAAGATGATATAATGATTGCTATTAGGAATCATCTTCCATCAATGTTTGATTTCAAACAATAAATGCTTTTCATAATTTTACTTGGTGTTCTCAATGGTAACCCTCGTGGGACTTCAAACAGCATCTGTGTTGAGAGAATCTCCGGATAATGCTAGTTTCGTGGATCATACCTGAAGATGATCAAGCTTATCCTTGAACCACTTCAAGAATACTTATGATCTGCCTGACCCATCAATCTCCTGAAATTTATCCAATCTAATTGATTGGATCACCCATGTCAGGGCACAATCCTGGTCAGCCTGATATCTCATTCAAATCCGTACACTGTCCCCCCTCCCCCCTCTTCCTCTCCAAAACAAAAAAAAAAAAGGGTACCATCATTGACCTCACCCATATCCAAGTTATTTTCTTTTTTAGCCTAAACACTCTAAACACATTTATTACACACCAACTTGAGTATGGAGTACCTTGCAAGTACCCATCTCCACCCCCAGCCAAGCTAAGTGCACTCCAGCAATGAGTCCAATCCTAGTAGACAACCACTCAGGTTCAGTGCAGAAGCACTTCCTATATGACTAGTTTCTCTTGATGTTCTCAAATGCTACTCTATCTCCACAGTCATATAAAATAACAGCCAGAGATATATACACCAGCGAAGAAAGGATATAGAATGCAGAGCAAATGCGACTTCCCTAGTGATGAAAGCCCGTTAGGATTCCCGAGAATTAAAAGAGTAAAGTTGAGAAGCATCATTAGCACCCAACCCAATTCACATTTTTCTTTTATCAATCCATCTCATTTAATCAAGTCACATAATACATACATAGGTTCACAATCAGTAACAGGACATAAAAGTACCTTCTTTTCTTCCCTGGCCGCGCTTGTATCATCTTTTATTTCTCCCTGAATTTTAGACGCGCCCTTGGCTCCAGCAGCAGGCATCCGCACTTCCTATTGAAGATTTCATGCCACAACAAATTTATTATCAGCATATGTAATGTAATGTATCCAACAGGAAATGGAAGCTTAACAAAAAGTCTCAAGGCTACTTTGCTTCAATTAAAATTAAAACTAATTACATTTATAAGATTTCATGATCTTCTAAATAAGTTCCACAAGTATGAAGTGATAGAAAATAAAGAAAAGGGGAAAGGACCTGTATGGCAATGAGATCAGGATCAAAAGTGGTGATGAGGTTGGTGAAGTCGGGCCAGTTGTTTTTGACTCGAAGGAGAAAGCTGTTGGCATTCCAAGTCATAAACTTCAACGGCTCCTTCTTCTCATTACTTTCTTCAGTCTCAGCCTCAGCCTCAGAATCATTCTCTCTTGGCTTCTTCACAGACCCATCTGAATCTTTCTCCACGACTTTGAAAAACCGTTTCATTTTTTTCTTTGCTTTTTTCCCTTCACTCTTCGCTCACTCTATTTGCCTCCACTGGAGTGTCTGGTTTGATCCTTCCCCGAAACACTTATACTGTTGCCTTCTCGCACTCACATCATACATTATTATAATTCAAAAATGCAAAAACTATTAAACTAATATACTGAATACTTTTTTTAAATGATACGCTTATATTTGAAATTTCTCTTTTTGATAAGAGTTATATTTGAAATTTCAGTCAAATTAAAAAAAAGTTTAAAATTATAAAAAATATATTTTCCATATTAAATAGTTTAATAAAAATAATGTAGTGTTTTTATCACAATAATTTTTCTTTTTAGCTTTGGAAAGTTAGAATACACTGGTCATATATTTAGCAGGTAGGTATGTAACTTAACCGTTCTTTATGTTTATGATTGGAGTGTCAAGTTTCAAGGATTGACATTTTGCTAGGGTTGGTAATGAACCCAATTAACTTAAAAAATAATGCAAGATTTGATTTGATAATTAATTTATTTCATTTGGTTAATAAATTAAATAAGTTGAATTTGAGTTAGAAATTGAATTTATTAAATTTTACAAGAGTTAGAAATTTGGCTAATAAACTAAATGTGGATAAAAAATAAATTAGTTAAATTTTAATTTTATATAACTTGACTTGTCTGATTATATACATATATATATATATATGTGTATATGGAGAGTTGATAAGATGCTTCTATCTCTATTTTAGTAGAGTATGTTAGCAATTTAAGTATGTGTGGATCTTTTTGTCTTAAAATTTTGTGTAAATTACTAATATATAAAATAAGTATGTGTATGTTAACAAATGTTGGTGGATTTGTTAACAAACAAACACTTATTATTTAGTATGAATGCATAAGCAAGTTATAACTAGATATTATCTTAAAATATACTAATGGTGTAACCTGTTATTCTCATACTAAAAAAATATGTGTGTACATTAGCAAATTCATATATAATAATTTTATTTTTGTATGAAATAAATAAATATATATAAAATAATCATATATTTAAATCAAATATGGTCAACAAGTAAAATTAATTTATTCACAAATTTGAAACGATTGTTTTATGTGAGTCCACATTAAAATTCGTGTATATTTAAGAAGATAGAGATAGACACAAAATTATCATATAAAGTGGTGATGTAAAAATATAAGGGTGTTTCTGGGTGGACTTTGGTTAAATTTAGGATTCAATACAATCAAATTTGATTAGTTCGATTCAGTTCAATTTTCAGAAGAAAAAAATTGGAATCCAACCCAACTCAATCCATTCATGAACAGTTTTATTCAATTTGGATCAACGGGTTATCCATTTAAATTTGATTTTTTTTTATAACTACTATTTTATACCATGATTCATCCAAATATCTACTCCAATTAACAAAATATGGTAAATAGTCATTTTCGTTCCTGAATATGCAGAGACCTGACAAATTCGTCCCCGAAAGATGATAATTCAAATTTTAATGTCCCTTTTGTTTAGTGGATTTTGAAAATCCTTATGTGTTAGAGTCAGTCCTATTTGAGAGAGAAGTTGACACTTAACAACTTCATGTATGTGCTTAATTGGTTGTTGTCCTTTGAGCTAATAAAACCATTTTTTAAAAGAAACTTTCTTAATTATAGGTTAGAACAAAATCAAGCGTTGGTATTGAATTACAGGTTAGAACAAAATCAAGTGTGTTGGTCTAATGGAATAATTAAATTATATTTTACATATTAGAACAAAAAAGGGAAAGATTAAAAGTAAATTATATTTTATCCTTAAATGAAACAAAATTTGGAGTTTGACAAATTAGTCAAATGGAAACGTACTGACATTTTTGTCCAAACTATTCAGCAGCCATGTTGACAATCATTTTTTTTTAATATTTTTATCCTTCTGTGCCACGTAAACTCTTTCATTAACGGTTACATATGAATGAATTTGTCGCACTTTTTCACTTTCGGGGACTAAAATTTGAATTTTCATCTTTCGGGAACGAATTTGTCAATGCTTTATACATTTAGGGATGAAAATGACTATTTACCCTAACAAAATATTATCAAATGTCTGAAAATTGTAAAATTGATTCATTTAATACCATCAATATAATATGTTAAAATAGACTAATACAAATCAAAACAAAATATTCTTTAACGAGATTTATTATAATAGTATGAATTACAACTATTTCCTACAAACTAATTTCTTGTAATAAGCTTTGGTGCAACCAAATTTGTTGAAACAAATGAACAAAATTTCATGATCCATTAATATTATAAACATTTGAAGTTCCAATATTAGCAGTATTTAAAGACAAACCAAACAACTCTAAAATTTTGGTCGATTTTGATCGGTTTAGTTCGACTTTGATCGGATCCATAGATCTAAACTCGTGATCCGACCCGTAGATGAACGATTTTTATCGGTTCAGTTTGGTTTTGACCCAAATACATAAATGACCAAACTCAAACTATTCGGATTGATTTGGATTAATTCAGATTCGCAGATGACTCATACCCATGAATACCCCTATAAAAATAACATTAGAGAATTTGTTCCTTGTTGTTGGTATAAAATTGGCATTTAGTGTGTAGGTATTGTAACTCACTATTAGAAAAGAATGTCATGTCGTGTTAAATTTCTAGTTGCTCGATTGATTTTGGGTTACTTTTCACGTGATTTTTATGAAGTTTCGTGATATTTTTTATTCAAATACCAATAAGATTTTATAATTTTTTATGTATGTGAATATAATTTGACAATTATGTCAAAAAAAGGTTTCAAATCATGCTTTAAATTAAAAATATCATAATTTCATAAAAATTATTTTGACTAACTTTAAAAACCTAAATAATTAAATCGAACTTTTATAAAATAAAGTGCTACCCTAATAGTAAAAATTAAAAAAACACAAAGGACTAAAATTAAAAGTGTATTTTAACCATCACAAATCTTAGTCCCATTTTGTAAAGTGAAACTAAACTGATAATGAAATTTGTTCTCGGAATCTAACAACTTCCCCTAGTTTACAAGAGATTGAAGCTTTGATATTTCCAGAATTAATTTAAAATTTTAAGCCTCATTCATTCTATTAATACGAATAATAAAAAAAGTACTTGAAAAAAAAATAAGCTTAACAAGAAATGAAGATTCTTTATTGAACCCATGGTGATATTTTCATCATTGACTTGAAGGGTGGGCTTGAACACATAAGTCGAATTGGCACTCATAGGAAATACTGAAGGAGACTTGAATCAAACAAAATCAGTATCACTTAACAATGTGCTAGCTCACGTATTGCTTCTCAAGAAGGCTTCCACAGAATGCCAAGTCAAATCTCTCCTCAGGAGGATCACCAATGCAGTCAAAGACTGCATCTGCATTTAAGAAATCTTCGTCTGCTGTATAGCTGCATTTGGATGAAAATGTCAGTGGAAAGCAACCTCATGTTCACAAAACCAATTTGCATTGCTAGCAAGCTTTCAAGTTTGCACACACATCTAAAAGGTATAACAGAAGCAAAAAATATTTAGGAAAATATTAAGAGCAAATTACACTCGAATTCCCTCAAAAAAATTTCTGTAATTTGAAAAAACCAAAAGTCCTAAGATGTTAATGTTATTTGCTCAAATATTAAACATACACAAACTTTTCTTTTATCCCATTTTCTTTCTATCTCTCTCTTCTTTTCCCATCACATATTGGCATCACTTATCACATTTATTACTTTCTCTCTCTTCCTTGTTTTTCTTTTCCTCTCTCTCTTTTCCTTCCACCCATACATCTTAAAATTATGCGCTTTACATTTATCAGGGTTCAAAAGTTTATTACAATTGACTATGGTAAGCACCTATGTACTATGGAAAGCAGCCTCACATGAAAAAGGTGTTGCATTATATTATACTGCAGATGTCCAAGAATAGGTAAGTTAACCATAAAATTGAAAAGAAACCTGGAGAAGCTACCAAGGTTTGCAGGAAATTTCTACTAAAAAATACCTAAACCTCATCAGTAAAAAATATATGTCATCCAGCTATGTTAGGCCTAGATATTAATCACTGTGGAGCAGAAAAGAAAGATGAGACAACCTGTCCCCTGAATCCTGATGCATTTAAACCCAATCCAAATTCAGAGAACTGCCTTATTGTTAATCTTTATGCTATAGTATTTATCAAAGTATTTAACAATGCTGCTACATGTTGCATCTAAAACTGTGTCAATCAGTTGGATTCATTTACTTTACCAGTAACTGTATTATCACACTTTAATAATGAAAATTGCGTCCACTTTAAATTTCGTGGTAGTTAACTAATTCCCAAGAAGGCATAACAGACAATAATAGTTCCACAAAGATGCTGGATACAATTGTCAGTACAGTCTGATCAGCTCAGATAACTTCGCAATTATGTGTGGAATATTCACATCATTTTCAAATATGAGTAGATGTTGTAAGGTAGGATAAGCAATTTTATCGTATCCCTACAAAAAAATGTCATTTACTAATGGACAAAAAATATAAGTATTAGGATTGCTTCAGTTCTTATAGCATTTGTCTAATGGAAATCAAATTGTTAGTATAGACACCATGGGTTTGCACTAAGAATAGGATATATTATACTAACACTTGATGTTCTGGTAGTATATAGTATTAATTTTGTATACCAACAAAATGCTCTAACGTATGGTGTTAATATAGAGTCGCAATGTCTATATCCGAAATTTAATGTCCATTAGAGAAAGGCTATATCAATGGAGGTTAATCCAACAAGTAGCATATTCATATTGCCTATCAATCAAGTAGAAATTTAGAAAACACAAAGCTTGATATAGTAAGTAGAAACATACCCGCTCTTTGTTACTATACACGTCATTCCAGCTGCTTTAGCAGCTGCTAGGCCTATGGCACTGTCCTCCACCACAACACATCTGTAGAAAACAAATATTGACATTTCACATTCAAATGTGATATGTCAATGAATGAAAAGTGAATGTAAAGCACTCAAGTTAAGCCAAATACAGTGTCAAACCTAACCAGAAACTGCAGAGAATTGTATGACATCATATTTTGAATAATAATTTTAGCATAAGTTATTATCACCTAGGCAATACTATAGTGAGATACCTTGAAGGTTCAACATTCAGAGTGCTGGCTGCTAATAGGTAGATGGCCTGTCAGTAAGAGCATAATTCAATTAGCTGCTTAGATCATGCCATATTGTGACTTCTATCATTTAGAAAGAAAGATTGCATAATTCAATTTGAGCATAGTATCAAGTAGCTATACCACAGCAAAATTTTGTAAAATTAGAGCCACTGGAGATTCCAGAACACTAAAACGGATATACCTAACTTCATACTTGGGCATGAAAGGACTTCTAATCATTGAGTTTCATTTTCAAATTGATTTTTATTGAATGAAATGTTAATATGCAGGGCCATAAAATAGGACTACACATATTTTGATTGTGTCCTGAAAAACTACCAAATTAACAGTAGAAGGATGAAATTCTTACAGGATCAGGCTTTTTACGGGGAACCACGTCTCCTGCAAATATCTTGATTTTTTCTGCTCTCTCAGGTCCCAGCAAGAATGATACTATTGCAGAGACCTAAAATCAACTCACAACTTAGGTCTGAAGATGAAATAACAAATAAATGTGGATCCAATCACCATTGCCATATGATTCATTCAGTGATAATTAATCTAATAATTAATAATAATTTGAAGTTTGACCTATTAACAGCTCAAATTACCCGGATTGCATTCAGGAAAAACCACACAGTAATGTCAATACATAACCATGAGGCTATAACTATTAGGAATTGAAACTCCAACTATTATGAAACAAGGATCAGTGAGCCAATTTTCCCTTTTGTCAGAAAAGATTCATTTAAGGAATTGTATAGCTGAATATGCATACCGCCTTCTCGTTGGAAGTGCTGCAAACTGCAACTTGGACTCCTTGAGCAAAAGCCTGATCGATAATCCTATATAACATGCAATAAGATAAGGCACAGAATTTATCTTCCCTGATAATAAACCATACAGTTTTTAATCTTGAAATACATAACAGGAAAACTATGAAAGTTAGATCAAAATCAAATGATGGCATAAACAAAATTAGGTTAGAGTTTAGGGAAGAAACAAGATCATGAATTCATGATATAGGATGTTTTAAATGTTCTAAATCAACTATTTCACAGGTAATTAACTCCTCAAGTTTCAACTTTGAACAATATTGTGGAGAACCTACTACCCCAATTCCCAAGTTGTTCTAAACTTAATTTAACCCTGAAGAATGGAAACTGAAATGGAACTCCAGCCAAATCACTTGGTCAACAAGTTTCAATATCAAGTCAAGAAACAAATCAATCCAACGCATAAGCCATCATCATTAGGTGGAGGCTAAGGAATGGTTTAATTCATACTTTAACAAAAAATCATTATAGATAAACAATTTGGATAAAAGATAAAGAACAGATAGTAACCAACTTTGCAACACCTGGACGAAGAGGCAACAGTTTTTTCTCAATAAGGACCATAAATAGTTCTGTCTTTTGTTTGTGGAGTGAAGCTATGAATTCTTTTCTTTCTTGTTCACCTGTTGGGGCATTCCCAGGCCAACCCACCTTGTTAAAGTACGCTGTCATCCTAGTCATAAGAAGAAGAAAGGCACATCAAGTTTAACTTCAAGTTCATTCAAATGATGAATTCAACAATAGCACCAAGGTATATTTAGAAGAGAGCAATCCAAGTCCCATTTTTTTCTTCTTTATGGATAAGTTTTGGATAAGGTGTTAAATTGCAGTTGTCATTTTTTCACAATTCTTGATATTGCAACAAACTATGTTATGAGGTTGATTGAGTCATAATTGCGGTTCTCACGAGACTCAAACCTTGATGTTGTGACGGCAACTGTGATCGCGGACTGTTCTTTAAAACTTTGGCTATGTAATGAGAGACACAAGAGACAAACCTTTCTTTTCCGCCTCCAATTTTCAGCAATTCCCCGTACAAGTCCACATCCCAGGTAACACCTAGTTCTCTCTGCATGGTAAAAACCAAGACAAAGCAACAACACAATTGTTAATGTAAAAAGTGAACCAAGAAAGAGAGGCTTAAGAACTAGTTCAGCATCTCCAAATGAGAGTTGTTTATGGGATTCTTAAGCTTAAGAACCAGTTCTTACACAGTTCTATTATTAGAGTAATTGATGTAACAGTTCTTAAAGAATAGTTATAAGTATCCATTCTTTATCCTTTTTAAAAATTGAGACAATTGTACAAAACTCATTTAAAGTTTTTAAGAAGAGTTATGATATATGGACACCCATATATCACAGACACATATTTGACACTTCATATCATCTGTTATACCTACAATTTTCTCTCTTTCTCGTTCTTTCTCTCTCTCTCTCTCTCTCTCTCTCTCTCTCTCAAGGTGTCAAAATTCTACCACGGGAGAAAACTTGTTGAAGTTCTTAAATCCCATATAATAGCATTGTAGAGTCCACGAAAAGTGAGTTAAGCAACTCCAACATGGTTATACGAGATGCTCAATGGAAAAGAGTGTATACTATACTTTATATATAAGTGTACCTCTTGGAAGGTTTGGTTGAAAGATATGCGATGACCATCTTTCTCAGTATCCACAACTCCACAAGGACTCCATCACAGTCAAATAGAAGAGCCGAGGGAAGAGTGGAAGAGGAAGAAGCTGATGCTGAACAACTCAACCTACGAGGAGGAACGCTAAGCCTTGTGGTTGTTGTGGTGATTCCAAACGTTGTTGTTGTTGGTATCTTGAGAGAAGCATGTGTTGTGAAGGATGAAGATGATGGAATTGGAACATGATCATGGTCCTTGTCGTGTTTGAGGAGGCATTGGATTTTTGGAGTGAAGAGTGAAGCAGAGTAGATGGAGATGATGCTACTTGAAGCTGCCATTAATTACTTAACACTTCACAAACCTCTCCTTTCTTTCTTTCAACTTGTATTATCTGCTTCTGTGGAACCGTTGAGTCCAATGGTGTGGTTCTAACTTCCAACGTCCAACACAGGTTTCGATTAGGCTCAGCCTTCTCTACACTCTCCACGTGGAAAAGTGATCTTTCTATTACTCCTTTTGTCCTTATTATTTATTAAAACATTGTTGATTAATTTAAGTTTATTACAAAAATTAATTAAATTTAGTTATTAACAATAAATTTATATATAATTATAATATTGTTTTAAAAAATTTATTCTTAATCCAATGTGTACAATCTCATATGTCATATGAGAAAGAAAGAAATAATCCAGTGGCGTTTAATTATTGATTAAATAAATAAAAATGTTTTATTCAAAAAACAAATAATCTACTGGATTGCAGTCTTATAAAAATGTATAAAAAAAATTCAAAATTATATCTTATAAATAGAAAGGCATGGAGTATTATTTCTTTGGTGAAGAAAAGTATACTATTTTTTTGTCCATAGAAAAAAGTGACTCTTCAAAACATGCAATTCTTTTTGATAAATTTGTGTGCCTCAAAGTTAAAAATAAATAAATAATAATTTGAGGCTGTGGATTGAATTGCACTTGCACCCCAACCAGAACATAAACTCTGGTTGTGAGAGCTCGTAAGATGAGTTTCGTGAGCATGGTTCGATGATTTGATCTAAAACGTCTCATAACCCCTGCATCTGCTGCATTCAAAATTTGGACTATTCATTACATCCTCTTCCTTAATTACCATACACTAATCAATCAATTGGTTGAGGTTTGGCTGCATAAATTATTTGTTGGAGAAAACCTAATTTGTCTCCCACTCCCATTCTAACGCCCTATGAAAAAAAAAGGGAAAACTCTTACAAAATTAACAGAAAAATAATTACAAAATATTTTCAATAGTTTTTATTATATGTAGATACTTCTATATATAGTTAACACCGATTATTTTCTTCGATCTCCTTATCACATCATATTATTTGTAGTATTTTTTAATTTCTTTTTATCTCTAGATGTTAATTAGCTTTTAGTATCCATGGATTATTTTATTTTATTTTTCTAATGTCTAAAAAAAAAGGAGGACCGAAATCACTGATTAATAATAAGTTGGACCAAAATTAGAATTTAGCCAAAAAATAATAATTATTTAATAAAAAAAAAACTGCCCCCACTAATTTAAGGTCCTGGATCTGCTGTTGCCTAATGGCTCATATATATAGCTTGAAGAAAATGAACTTGAAATGAAAAAGAAAAATCTATACACTCAATTGCTCATTTTCAAAGCACGTAATGATACAAGTACATTCGTCTTTTATCCATTTTTATAAATGGAATTGGATGCACAACAAAAGATAAAGGTAAAAGAAAAAATTATATATCCTTGAGGGACTACGATATCATTCTTTAAGACCGCATGAAGAGAGGCCTTTGCATAACTTCGACATGGCAACCACCTTAATCAAATTAGACTTAGCTGCATCCAACAATGGATCTGTTTGGAGGGCTTTGTCAAAACAATACTTGGCCTCTTCCAAAAGACCCTCAGCAACAAACACAAGACCCAGATTGTTGAATGCAGGAGCATACCCAGGCTGTAGTTCAAGTGACTTTGTAAACATAGCCTTTGCGCGCTGATATTGTTTCTGATGCCGATAGAGAATTCCCAAGTTGGATAATATAGCATGCGCTTGTTGAGTTGTTGCCAAAGACAATGCTTGCTTGTATACTTCTTCAGATTGTGATGGTTCTTCTGATAGTTGAAGTGAGACACCTATACATGCATTATCAACCCATATGAACATCTATATTATCAAAAAAAATCTTCTATGGGAAAGGGATCGAGTGAGTGAGCTAAAGTGCCAGACCACAGTAGGCAATACATAAGGCAATATTGAATTTGAAGATGATAACATGCACATGCATATTACAGTTGAGATAGAGAGCATACCTAGGTTAGACCATGCATAGCTGCAATCCTTGTCACAGGCAACAGCAGCTTTAAGGTACTTTTGTGACGTTTTGAATTGCCGAGCACAGAGACTATGAAGGCCAAGTTGGTGCCACTGCACAGCATCATTTGGATCTTCTGTTATAGCCTAGTAGAAAAAGAATGCATGCCAAACATGTCACAAACTATATCCATTTTAGAAACACCAAAAGTCATTGAGTTGTGACATTTAAGCTGACATAATTAAGCAGATAAAGACCTAAGCAGCATAAACAACACAATGTGCAAGATAAAAACTAGTTTAGCAAGTGGATAATTAAGATAAAGCTAGGTCATCCTAGGATGATAACTAAAAGAAAGCAATAAATTACCTGCTTTAAACTGCAAACAGCACGCTCTTCAACTTCTCTTAGCTCATTCTGTTCACTTTCATATGCTGCCGCTATCTCATGCTGAGCCTTGTGAACCATGGCAAGCCCAGACCATGCTATTGGAGTCTCAACCAAGGATGAATCACTGTCTCTTATTATAGAAGCCATCTCATTTCCAGCACACGAAAGCAATTCAGTAGGATCTTGAGATCTTTCTGCCGCCTTTATTCGATGGATAGCAACAGCATATCGAGTGGACATGCAATTGGGTTCCAGTTTGGTTGCCGACAAAGTAAGGGAAAATTTAGCAAATGCCAATACAGACCACAAAATTTCCGCATGCTGATTTTCGTTTGGTGGGGTGGAAACTTTAAAAGTGCCACTAACAATATGCAATACATACACACATTATTGATGAGAGTAATTCCTGTCATTTTAATTAAGAAAAAAAATACATGTAAAAGGATCCACAAAAAATATTTCCACCAATAACAAGAACCAGGAAACCAATGAACAACCTCAATAAATACGCTATAAATGACTGTAGCAAGGAGCCATGAGCACCTTCTCCAAGCATTTGCTGGAACTTCGATGATCACCACTAATAGAAAATGCATAGGCAAGATTTGCCCAGACATGGGCCGATTTGCTATCTGCTTTAACTGCAGCCAACAAACATTCCTTAGCAACATTAGCAGCCATGATCTGATCAGTCATAGCACCTTCAGCAGCACTTGCACCAGGACCTGAAATTAATGAAGAATTTCATACAACAAAAAGAGTAAGAACCACACTACAAAAAAAATCATCATCCATTTATGAATAAATGACAAATAAAGGTAACATCCCACAAAAATTGAGTGCATAGAGTCAAAGAGCAATAAAGTACCTGCTACAACCGGAGCATATTTACACAAAAGAAGAGCAGCATAATTGACCAAAGCTGCAGGATGGTTTTGATCTTTTAAAATCAATTCTTGAAAACATTTTGCAGATAATTCCAAAGTCCCACTGCAAGGCAAGATGGTAACAATAATAAGCATTGACCATTGAGGAAAAATATGAATGGAATAAAGTTCATATCCCTTTTTAATTAAAGCCACTAAAGTATTAGTATTTCCCAAATAATTCAATGCAATATTCCAGAAAGAAGTTAGAGTAATACCCAAAAAAGGATAGCCATGGTTTTATGTTACAATAGCAACAGCCACTATTGCATAGATGAGCAAGCTAAGAAGCAGACACTTCCAAATAATAGTTGTCATGTCGTAACCGTGTCAAATATGTATCCATGATGGATACTGCAGGGACACTTCAAATACTTTTAATTGCATTTTTATATACTTTTTAAAAAAACTTTTATACTAATACAGATTAGAATACAACAATAATTAGATCATCTAGCATTTGTTAAAAGGCACAACTTCATGTAGAAAAATATAAAATAAAAACACCCTAAACTATAAAGAGACAATTACCATTCATACTTACATTTGAAGATAAGCTATCCCAAGATTTCCTAGGCAATCATAGTTCTCTGGTGCAATGGACAACAATGATGACAAAACTGAGATAGCACTCTACAACAGCATTGGAAGTCACATTGGTTCAAAAACAAAGGGAAAAAGGTAGTCACATCAAATACTGACACTGAAACATATGCCTTAAGGACATCAAAGCATAAGAAGAACAAACAAGGTAATTGTACCTGCATACGACCAGTTTTAAGAAGGATAAAACCCAGTGTGTTCCATACAGCTGTCTGTCTGATATCTGACCTCACTGACTCTTTCAGCTTAGAAAGAATCTCTTCAAGTTCATGAGGTTCAAGTTCTTTATCTGAACTATTTTCTGATGAAGTTTCTAGTATCAGGCACTAAAAGTATAATAAAATATATTAACGAACAGAGAGATTAGAATCATTAATATAACAAATTAAGATCATTGCACCTGTGCATGGTGAATCTGAACTAAAGAAAGCAACTCTGGCCTATCAATCTCAGCCTCAGGCCTCAGCAAGATCTCTTCTGCCTTCTCATAAGCTAACACAGCCTGAAAATATTTCAATGAACAATGAGCAAACTATATGTATCAAAACATAACAGGCAAATTTTAAAGCAGTGCTTATTAGTAGTACCTTTTGAGGTTGGCTTAATCTTTGGTACATCAAGCCAAGTATAAAATGAGCGTGAGCATTTTTGGGCATCTTCCTTGCAACATGAACCAAGCCCTATAACATATTAACATGGACTTATTTTGTTGGTAATAAAACAAAAACTACAATAATAGCAATAAAGCCAATAATAGTAACAGTAACACCAAAAATGATCATGACCATAACAAATTACTACAGTGTCAAGATTACAGTTTTGGCTTTTCAACGTTCCACTTTGCTATAAAAACAAGTGAGGATGGAAAGACAGTGATCAGAAGAAAGCAATCTAAATCAATCATGGTAAGTTAACTGTTGAGTGAACAGCTTGCATTGAAACATGATTCACAGTAAAAAAAAATCCATATAAAATAAAACTCATTATCTGAATTGAGTAGATATTTAAATCCTGTAGCTATTCTACAAATAGAAAGAAAGGATGGGAAAATAATGTTAGAATACTGGTGTATCACCAGGTCACCTTGTCTCAAGAAATACAGCATTTTAAACTCAGTACTAATTCATAACAGCTACAGCATTTTCACAACATGAAAGAAACATATAAAGAAGTTTTTTCCTTAATTTTTTTTTTTTTTTGATCAGCAAAGATAATATATATATATATATATATATATATATATATATATATATTAGATAGAAAGGTACAGTACAAGTAGTACAGCAGGGTATACAACCTAGCATGAACAAAAGCAGAACCTAGGTGGCTTATATCACAGAAGAAAAAAGCCAACTGAAAAAGCCAACAATAGCAGAACCTAAGTTTTTTCATTAATGATAACATAGGAACAAGAAAAATGTCTCCATCTTCAACAAGTATACCGTATCAATCACATCTCAAATTGGATGGCTAGAAACCTAGAAATATTTAATGAATCAAGAAAAACATGAGATTAAAAAAACATCTCCATCTGCATGCCTAGACATGGGATGATTTCAATAAAAGAAAAAATGTTAATGGCATTAAAGTAAACTCACAGTCTTCACACTGCTAACTTTTTCCTCCCGAGATGAAGGAGGCCCTTGAACATGTTGATCGCCATCCACATCAGCTATACAATCAAGAGAAGAATCTGTCTTTCTGGAGCGGGATTTGCTCAGTTTGTTCAACTTTTTACTTTCACCTTCAATGCTATCAGTGTCTTTAGACAACGAACTTTTATCTTGACTGTTTTCGTCATTTGCCAAACTATACATTAATTAAAAAATAGATAAATTAAATGACAAGAAGAAACTAAAAGATAATAAGTAAAACTCTAAAATATTCATTTTGTAGTTATAGGTTTGTAGTTATAGGTCCCACCATCCAAACAATTCTCAGAGTCACAATTGGATGAACAATAATCAAGAAAACGGATTTTCTTCTATAAAACTAAGTGGGAAACTGCTGAGAAAACCTCTTCAGACTACAATCCTGCAGAAAAACTTTCAAAATGAATAAAATGTCCTATTATAACACATTTGCAAAGAAGTAATTCTGATTTTTATATTTTATTTTGAGTAAACGCCCAACCTGCAGTTTCTTCTCTAAAGTTACACACTTCACTACATTAGTCCACCGAAACTTTAGGTAACTAAACTAATCCCTCAAAGATATAAACTGCCACCATATTTTAGTCCTCCAAATAACCTGTCACCAAATTAGTCTCTCAAAAGTCTAAATTATCACCATATATACAGTTTTCCCAGCAATTATACAATATCTCTTGTACTTCATCATAGGATGTTATAAAAGCCATTACATTCAATAAAATTACAATTTACAAATCGAAAAGACCCTTTCTACATCCTCCTAGACTTTCTAGATACACATCCAAACCAGAAACAAAAAGGCATTGTATTAGAGTATGAAGACAGTTAGAGGTTGTTAATTCTGTTAGAACTGTTAGTGGCTCAGTTAGTTAGAACTGTTAGTGGTTCAGTTAGAGTTTGTTAGAACTGAATCTGTTGTAATTCTGTTATTCTGTTTTCTCTATAAATAGAGAAACAGAGTATGTTGTAATGCAACAATTAATTCTACACGTTCTGCATCAATAATATTCAGCCTGTCTTCTTTCTTTCTCAAACTCTAAAACATTGTGACAGTCTCAAAACACACTCGAATTATACAGCCAAAAACAGAAAATTGTTTGAGTAAAGCATAAATTTAGTTCCTCGAGTATTACCCTCTCTACTAAATAGTCTTTAAAGTAATAAAAATATATATGTAGCCTTACAGTAACGAACATCCATCAATTTAGTCCCTCAATTTATATATTTTACTAATTTGAAGGATTTTTCAATACTCGGGGGACTATTCAGTTTGATTTCTAATACTTTTTAAGTTAACGAAACGTCGAATATAAGGTTCAGTAAGTTGGAATTTCAATTGGTTTTCTAAGAGTGAAAAAAAAAAAGAAAACAAGAGAAGAATTGAAATGATGTGAGAATGTGAAAGAAAGTCTCACATGGTAATTGGTGGAGGAGGGACAAGAGAAGAATCTTCTTCTTCGGCTTCGGCTTCGGGAGGATCGACGTTGAGGTCTGCCAAAACGACGAGCTTAGTCGTCGTATGGTGAAATGCCTTTGATTTAGAGCTCTCTTCTGCTGCTCCCAACTGCTCCGCCATTTCTTGTGTTAGTTAGGTTTCGCATTCCTCATTTTCCTCTATGTAGTTTTTGGTCAAGGTTTAGGGTTTTCTTTTTCTTTTCTAGATTTTTTAGATTAGGATTTCAGGCAAAAAAATTAATTAATTGCAATTTAAAAAAAAAATACAAAAATACAGTAGTTTGAAAACTAATTACATATGTGTAGTAATCAAATACGTCGTATTTGTACGTGTTCGAACGCGTTCACTATAGACGTGATGCATGCTGAGTCACGTCGTCCTTGGACGGGATTAGTCGCATCCTCCATAAGCATATGTGTGCTCGAGTCACGTTTAGCATGGACGTGACCATGCTCTCTCAAATTTTCTTCACCTGCTCCAGCGTAAAAGAAAGAAAGAAGGAAGTATTGATTTGCTGTGATGTTTCGTTTGATATGTTGTGGTGTTTCAAAAGCAAGATTATTTACTTTTGAGGACATTAAAATGGGTTGGCACATTTGTTACCTCAAAAAGGTTTTCTATTTAATTTTTAAAAGTATAATTATACTAAACAACTTGCTTAATGTTTGTAAAAAATTAATAATTGTTGTATTAATTAATGTTGTCATAGATAACATTTTATAATTTCTGAAAAAAACAAAAGCCTAAGATTTTATATCTTTAATGTTATGATAAATGATCAAATTTTAAATAAATATTTCATAAAAATATTATTTTGAATTTTTAACGTTAATTAAGTGATAATCTATCAATATTATAAATTAATATTTCTAATAACATCAATATGGTCTTCTATTGTCATTTAATTAACAATAATTCAATACAAAAATTTTAATGTATCAAATAAGAACATAAATAATAATAAAATTATTAAAAATCAAAAATAAAATCCCATTAGAATTTATTTATGTAAAAAATATTTTATATATATATGTTTAAAATTTATTTATGTAAAAATTCTAATACATTTTTTCATCATCACAAAATTAGAACAACATATGAAAAGTCCACCTGTGTAGATAAAAGCCGATTTAATTCTTCATGCTCCTTTTCCACATGCTTGCGGGCATCACCAAACATAGCCGAATGCTTCCCTCTTCTCCTCTGGCAAGTGCTGACTAATGTAATAATATTCTTTTATTATTATTTTCTCTATCTTCAAGATAAATTTAAAAATTAAATTTAAACTAATAAAATATTATTTAACCAAATAATATTCAAAATATCATTTGTTTAATAGATACATAAAATTTAGGCAAAAATATATTTTCTTATAAATATGAAATTATTTAATATAAAAATATGACATTTTACATTAATTTTACTTATAATTGTTATAAAAAATGTCACATCTATATTTATTACATATATAATTAATATAAAAAATTAATTATATATTTGAATTTACTTAAATTTATGTTCTAATTTTGTGATGATGGAAAAATGTATTAGAATTTTTACATAAATAAATTTTAAACATATATATATATAAAATATTTTTTACATAAATAAATTCTAATCGGATTTTATTTTTGATTTTTAATAATTTTATTATTATTTATGTTCTTATTTGATACA
>PYAF01003172.1:725144-743272 GCA_007407185.1 Glycine tomentella | reverse complement strand
AATTAATAATAATAAGGATAATTTTATAAATTGTTACTCCCTTTGTTCCTTTTTATAAGACTAAAGTTTGAAATGGTATTTGTTTTGTTTTTTTATAAAACTCAATCTATAATATTTCTTATATTAATTATTTTTATGCTAAAAATATCCTTTATTAAAAGAAGAAAAAGAATATATTAACAAATCATTATAAGAGAGAGAAATATTAATTATAATAATAATTTTGAAAAAAATTATAAATTTAAAATAAATTTATTATTATCAACTAAATTAATCATTTTTCTTAATTTTTATGAAATAGTTAATTGGATCTTATATATAAGAACTAAGGGAGTATTATTTTTATCTATTTGTTAAAATATTTTAGTCTGTAAAATAGTCTAAGACAAAAATTATAATAAAACGAAAAATATATATTTAATATCTTGAAAATATAAAATACATTTAAAACTTATCATGAAAAGTAGTGTGAGGATTTGTACTAGGATAAAGTAGTAGGATTTCGAGCTATTCAATACTTCTTAATAGTATTAATATAATTTTTAATTTTGCTCACTGAGTGTTTTATTTTTTAAATAAAATTATAATCTAGATTTAAAAATATAACTATTCATGTACACAGGTCTTCTGCTCTTTCAAAAGAAACTGTATAATGTGCAGTTTTCCATCTGAGTCAGTGAGTCACTGATGGTAAAAAATTGTTGAATTTGATTTTGAAAAATATTTTTTTTTTATATAAGGAAATGCAGTAAATGAACAAGATTCGTGCTATTACAAGAGGATTGGGATCTGATTCGATAGACCTTTATTTCCTGAATACATTAAATTTAAGCCGTTACTAAAAGAAAAACTTAGTTTGCGGGACAATAAATTTGTTCATAATTAATTTATTAAGGATTGCATTTTAGTTAAACTATTCAAACTGTAAGTAAACCTTCCCTCTTCCGTGTCCGGTGATTGTTTTCCATATATACTCACTAGTATCAATAAAGGGGGAGGATTACATGGGTCCCTTTACTTTAGAATGCATATTTGATAGTTTCAGTTAATACAATTTCATCTTCAAACATATATCCAAATATTATGTAAATGTCTCTCATTTTTCATGTATCTGCCACCTCGTTCACATTTTGCAAGCTACGACGCTGCTATATTACCTCAACACTCATGATACATCTACATAATAACTACAAAATTTAAAAAGTTAACGGGCATAGGGCGTCATTAATAATAATAATAATAATAATAATAAGCTTTGATTAACTTGTATGAAACGTTTCAAGTGCCAAACTGCCACCAAAATATGCAATTGTCATTACGACATGACTAATGAGAAACGCGGAATAATCATCCATCATAATTTGTAGTCTCCCTCAAATATTGGTTTTCCTAGTTATTTTAGCACGTGACTTGTGAATAAAGAATTAGAGAGGCTGCAATTAAGTTGTGAAAAGTTCCATTCATTGCCTATTAACAAAAAAAAAAAAAAAAACAAAAGCTTCATATTCACCTTTCACCGACATTTTATTATATCACAATTACAATTGGTACGACGTTGGATGTTTAAATACTTTATAACTATTTTGAAGAGCAAAAAAGTCGACATTTCCTCAAAATTGATAGTGAAATGAGCCAACTGTACCGTCTATACGTATTTTAACACAAAAAAAAAATAGCTTAAAAAGCTAGTTTTAAAGCAATACCTTTTGCTTGTAAGAATACTTGCTTAGTCAGATGCAATTGGAATCTCACGGTAAGAACATGTGCTCGTGGCATCTAAACACTTAAATGTAAAATTCACTTTTAAAAAGTAACTTAAAAATATTATTTTAGAACATCAAATAACAATTTTCCCTTTAATATACCTTTCGCCTTAGATATTTTACTTTGCCGTATTTCAGGGGTTATTTATAATATTTTAGGGGTTATGTATAACCTTTTTTCCTATTTCATAATTGTTTTCCTATTGAGAGAATACTACTATTTCCTAATTGTTAATATTCAGTATTCACAGGCAAAACAACGTTCCTATTCCTACATATCAAAATACCCAAGATTTTCTATATTGTATGCATTTTCAGAACCGTGATATTAAACATCACAACATTTGGCGTAGGGCTTGTTCTGCAATTTTCGCATCACCATAGCCTAAAAGAAAAGATTATTATACCAATAAATCTGGATTTCAAATTAGCTTAAGTTTCAAATTTAATAGTTATGCCTCTAAGATTGATTGGACCCAGCTCAAAGTCACAGATATGGGCAGCTTCAGATCTCTCTTTACCATGTGTATCGAATAACTTGAAAAGGTATTTCACGAAAATTGATTTAGTCCTACCTTCCCCAAGTCTGAAACATATTTTGTCTAAGATTTAGCCACCACAAGTAGCTCCCCGGAAGATTCAGGTCACAGGGTAAATCTTGGTTATAGACTTTTAGTCACAGGATGCCAATTACAAAACATTAATAACCCTAAAGTGAGGCCACGAATTACCTGTGAACTTTACACTCCCAACCACATATAACTAAAGTGAAAAATTACTCTACCACTGCAAGAAATTGGTGTCAATTGAGAACTCTCTTTCAATAGAAGCTAGGCCTCAAACCATGTTGGGTCTCTGTGGCAGCAGGAGATTATAAAACTTATCATGCAAGAAGAAATTCTTTCCCTTGCTATCAACAGCCTTTTTCCACCCACACCATCCTCCGTTGACTATTTTCTTTAGGTCATCCGAACCTGTATAGTGGGGATCAAGTATTAAAAATGCACAATCTCCAATTGCTTCATTGTAATCCACTCCCAAGAGTGTATATGCAAGTACACCACCACCTGCATTTAGAAACCAAAGCATTATGAGAGTTATCACTACTACTACTGTCCCTACCAAAAGTTTCTTAGAGCAATACAGACAAACATAACACAACTCGTATTGAAGTGAATATGCAAATGAAAATATACTGTAGAGTCTAGAATTTCAAGCCACCCTACATAGTAGGCCTGGTAAGATTCAGTTCAGCATAGAAAACCAAACCTTGAACCAAATCAAACTAATGGTATTTCATAAGAACTGAAGTGAACTAGTTTTTGGTTCAGTGAACTGGTGCATGAAAGTGCTAACCAGAGATTCCCTGTACTAAGAGGTAATTGCTTCAAACCTAGATACATGCTCACCATTCCTCTCGATCCACCCTGAATCCTTTCTCTACCCCTCAATTGATATTAGTGAGCTACTGAGCTTGTCAAAGACCACTTGCCTGACAACACCACTCCCTCTGCCACCACTGGAGAGGTCCTCATCAAGTTCCCAGGGGCCATTCTCCACTTCATCAACAATAAGTACAGGGATGAGCCTGCCTGCAGGCTGCAGCACCTTGTCATTTGTCTCTCAAGGGCCAAAACGTTGTCATGTATATGCCTGCATGTTCACTGGCACAATTCAATGAGTACATGGCTGCAGTCAAAGTCAACTCCTCGCATGCGCTACTACTACTACTTTTGTGTCCCAAAGGGAGACAAGGATGATTTTGCAGGACACAGCAACTTCTCAGTGCAGGAAGTGTTAGGGTTCTGATTAATTTTGAGGATATTCAATGATTTGTTTATAATGTTAACCAAATTGGATTACCGATTAACTGTTTTAAAAAACTAATCCAGGTTCTTGAACTGTTTCAAAAGGTTTAGCTTAGTTTAGTTCACAGTCTGGTTTGGTTCTTTGCACAAACCTACATATACAGGGAGATGCCATAGATAAATGGCAGATAAAAGCAAAAAATAAAAATAAAAAAATACATAATTTACTAACCAATCATAACAGGTGTACTTTGATTTTCAAAGTGCATCGCTAGCTCTCGACATTTTTCTGGAAGCTCAGCTCCAGATCTAACATTGATGACTTTGCACGTAACCTGTTAAAGAAAGTAAACCACCCAATCATTAAGAACTCAATTAGGCTAACAAGCAATACATACTTCATGCACTATGTGCAGTAATGGATCAAGAGATACTCTAGCCTTTTTTGGGGTGAGAGGCTCAAAATATCTTGTCAGGATTCTAGCCAGAGAACACAAGCACAATGTCTAGTCAGGCCCAAGCGCCCAACTGCATCTATACAGTTTTATAATAAATCTACAGTTGAACATTAAGAAATATTAAGAGGAGTGAATACTTACACCCAGAAGTTTGTCCAAAACAAAGCTCAATTCAATGGCACCGATCCAATCTCGTGATCCAACAAAAGAAGGGTCTTTATCACCAATTTCAACAAGTGTTTGCTGTATTTCCCTGAGAAAGTTGTAGGTTTGTCAGGTCAAATCATGATCATATTCATGAATAAGACAAAACAAGATTTTGAAATGAGTGAACTTCAGCCAGACAAACTGATAGTCTGAACCTATGAGAAGAAAATTCACAATCAAAGGAGAGTGAAATGTAAATACCTATGAGAAGGAACTTCTATGGATGTATAGTTTTGAAGTCTGAACCATGAAATGATAGTCTGGAGAGAGCGGTAAGCACAACCCCATCCCTAGAAAAATCAAAGTAATTTAGTTTCTGATCAATATCAACAGCACCTTTAACCCAAGTTAATTGGGGTCGGTGATAGATAAACCCAATGATAAATCGAAAATGAGACAAAGAAAGAGAAGGGAGAGGGAAAGAAAAAGTGGAAATAAGACAAAAGAGAGAAAAAATAAGCTAAAATAAAAGAGAGGTGAAAGGACTAAAACAACAAGGGAACAACTGGAACATAGAACTACTATTGCGTGTAACCTTTCACCAAGCTTATAGTTTTTCTCCACTCCGTCCTAAGACATACTGTCTGCCAATCTATATTCCACTCCATTAAATCTTGTTTAACTACCTTTCCCCAAGTAAGTTTCAATCGACCTCTACCTCTCTTTGTGTCGAACTCTTGGTAACAAATTTTTGTTCTTATGGGAGCAACCAGTGACCTTCTCATAACGTGTCTAAACCACCTCAATCTATGTTCCCTCATCTTTTCACATACTAGTACCACTAATACCTTTCGTCGAATATCCTCATTTCTTATCTTATCTATCTTCGTATATCCACACATCCACCTTAACATCCTCATTTCTGCTACTTCTATTTTATGCTCATGTTGCCTATGTGCTGGCCAACATTCCGCTCCATATAGCATTGCCGGTCTTACAATTGTTCTATAGAATTTTCCTTTTAGCTTAAGGAAAATTTTGCGGTCACACAAAAACCCCGATGCACTCCGCCATTTCATCCACCCTGCTCTAATTCTATGATTTACATCCTCATCAATCTAGCCACCTTTTTGCAACATCGATCCCAAGTATTTAAAAACATCTTTCTTGGGTACCTTTTGACCAAGTAGATGCACTGTGTCTTAATCACCATCTCTTACCTGCGAAAACTAACACTTCATATACTCCATCTTGCTCTTGCTTATCATGAATCCTTTAGACTCCAAAGTGTTTCTCCACAATTCCAATTTCCTATTAACACCATCTTTGGTCTCATTAATAAGCACGATAGCATATGCAAAAAGCATACACTGGCACTTCCTCTTGAATATCTTTCGTTAGTTCGTCCATCACTAAGGTAAAGAGATAAGGACTAAGAGCTGAACCTTGGTGAACACCTACCATGATAGAAAAATACTTTGATGTTTCATTACAAACTTTCACACATGTGGTAGTCCCACCATACATATCCTTGATTGCATTAACATACTTTAATGCTACATTTTTCTTCTCAAGAGTCCACCATAAGACTTCTCATGGAACTCTATCATATGCTTTCTCAAGATCTATGAACACCATATGTAAGTCTTTCTTCTTTTCTCTATACCTTTTCATTAATTGTCTCATCAAGAAGATAGCTTCCATGGTACATCTTCCTGGCATAAATCCAAATTGATTTACGGAAACCTTGGCCTTCCTCCTTAGGCGATATTCGATAACTCTCTCTCACAACTTCATAGTATGGCTCATGAGCTTGATGTCTCTATAGTTTGAACAATTCTGGATATCTCTTTTGTTTTTGTAAATAGGCACAAACATATTTTTCCTGGCATAATTTAGTTTCTGATACTACAAGAAAATTGAGATTTTGTTCTAGTGATAATCTGTACTCTGCAGGTATGTAAATATAACTATATTTTGTTTCAAGATGTTCATTGACTAGACAAGAAGTCACACACAGTAACTAGTGCACTGCATACATAGCCTGATTAGTTTTATGCCACGAATAAAACCTCGCTTAGATAGGGAACTCGAAAATTCTTCAACATCACAACTGAAATAAATGCCAACATCTTTACATTTAAATGGTATATTAGGTCCATCAAATGGATAGACTAGATAAGTTTTTATTCAGAATAGATGGACTAAAAACAATCCATTAGTCAATTTACAATCCATTAAAATTCATTAAAAAAATCCAATCCATCCATTAACATTTTATTATGGATATTTAATCCATCACTAAAATTATTTTGAAAATTAAATATTTTTTTGTAGTAATTCGATAGGAGACATATGTACTCATTAGTGTGGCAGTCGCCTGTCAGATAGTCTTAAAAAAAGGATTAAAATGATTGCTGAGGGAAAACCTCAAGAACCTAACAGATGAAAAGGAGCTTAAAAACACAATAAAATGGAAACAAGATGCGAGACTTGTTGAGTGACAGAAGGTCAAAAGGCAAAAATCTTGCTCCCAAATAATATCCATAAGATTAACAACTCTTCCCAGAAGTAATGGTGATGACAACAAATAAAGAAAGCTTCAAGTGAAAGCTAATAAAAATTGATTCGCCGGAATTTAATGCCCTCAAACTAGTTTTTAATGGAAATAAAGTCATTGGTCAATGTTAAATAAAAACTGATAATGCGTTTGCAAAAACTCAAATGGAAACTTCATAAAGTGGCGATGTGTGCAGCTCCTGCAAAATACCAACTTAAGTGCCCTTCTATTTTAATAGAGATCAGGTGCTACATATCTAAAAGAGTTCTATTAGATCATAATAGAAGATATTTTGAGAGGGAAAAACTTTAGAAAGAATAACTGAAAATGATTATTGGCCACTGAACTTTGAGTTACAACTCAGTATATATAGACTAAGATAGTTAGTTATGACTAACTAACTCAGAACATAAAACTAACTCCTACCTAACTGACTTAACTGAGAGTACAATACTCTAATACACCCCTTCAAACTCAAGATGGGTGAGCATTTGAAGGAGTCTCAAGCACATTGAGTTTGGCCCTTAGAAACATGAATCCGATTAGAGAGAGGGGCTTGGTGAGAGCATCTGCCCACTGAACAAGGGCAGGAATATGATGAACAACCAGCTGCTTGGTTAAGACTTTTTCTCTAACAAAGAAGACATCAATCTCCATGTGCTTGGTCCGAGCATGAAGACCAGGATTATGAGCTATAGCAACTGCACTTTGACTTTCACAGAAGACAATGGGAGTGCTGAAAGGAACTTTTAACTCAGTTAAAAGGGTCTGAATCCAAGATATTTCAGCAGTAGTCTGAGCCAAACTTCGATATTCTGCCTCTGTACTAGATCTTGCAACAACCTGCTGTTTTCAGAACAACCATGAGATGAGATTAGAACTAAAGTAGATAGCAGAACCAGAAGTGGATCTTCTGTATTCAATATCAGAAGCCCAATCTGCATCACAGAAAGCGCGAAGAGGATATGGTTTCCCCAAAACAGCAGGTCTAAGATGAAGACCATGCAGCACTGTACCTTTCAAGTATCTTAAGATTCTTTTCACTGCAATCCAATTAGAATCTAAAGGATTGTCCATAAATTGACAAACTTTGTTAATTGAGTAGCTGATCTAAGGCCTAGTGATAGTCAAGTATTGTAAAGCACCCACTACAGACCGATACAAAGTAGGATCAGAAAAGAGATCCGAACCTGTTTTAGTAAGTTTCCAGCTAGAAGCCATAGGAGAAGAAATAGGTTGAGCCTATGCCGTATTTGTTTTCTGCAACAAATCTCTGATATCTTTACTGAGTGAGGGGTAATGACTTGTCAGGAAGAGTCTTAACTTCAATTCCCAAAAAGTAGTCTAGTAGACCAAGTTGTTTAAGAGAAAATTTTGAATTAAGTTGAGAAGTCATGTGATGAATCAACTGAGTGGAACTGCCAATAAGGATGATATCATCCACATAAACTAAAAGATACACAGTGTGAGATGAAGTCTTGTAAACATAGAGAGAGGGATCACACTTACTAGCCACAAAACCAAACTGAGTTAGAGCAGATTGCAGCCTCTCAAACAACTGTCTTGAGGCTTGTTTGAGCCCATACAAGGCAATATTTAGTTTACATACCAGAGAGGGATTTGATTGTTGGAAACCAGAAGGTTGAGACATGTAGATAGTCTCATTAAGCAAGCCATTATTTACATCTAGCTGAGCAAGCATCCATTGATTTGTGATTGCTAGAGTTAAAATAAGTCTAATAGTAACAGGCTTCACAACTGGAGAAAAGGTTTCTAAAAAATCAAAGCCTTGAACTTGATTAAAACCTTTGGCAACCAGTCTAGCCTTGAATTTATTGATAGAGCCATCTGCATTTTCCTTCCCTAAAAACCCATTTACAACCAATAGCTTTTCTGTCTGATGGAAGAGGCACTAAATCCCAAGTGTGATTCTTCGTCAAAGCTTCACATTCTAGTTGCATGGCTGAAAGCCAATTTGGATCAGTCAAGGCCTGTTTCACACTCTTTGGTTCACAGTGAGTTAAAAGAAGAGAAGGATTTATTCTGGGTAAGTGAATACCAGATTTAGATCTAGTCTGCATAGGTTGAGTATTGGCTGGTCTAGGTGAAGAAGGAGGAGTTCTTGGAGATGAAGATTTTGTTGTATTACTGTTTGATGATGAAGAAATGGAAGGAGAGGGTATGACAGCATTATCAGCCACTGGTGAAGCTGTTTGCTCAGTATTAGAAGACTGAAGAGGAACAGTAGCAGTTTCTGATTGAAGAGATATACAGTTGGGTACTGACTGAAGAGGAACATGAGCAAGTTCTGAATGATCAGACTGAGTAGGCTGAGTGGAAGAAGAAGTAGGCTGAGATGATGATATAGGGGAATTCAGATTAGGAGCAATGATAGGTATGGAAGGAAACTGAAGAATATTAGAAGAAGAATACGACTTACTAGAAGAAGCTGTGGACTCAAATAAAGCAGCATAAGGATATTTTGATTCATTAAACAAGACATCTATAGAAATAAAGATTCTGCCAGAAGGAGAAAGGCATTTGTATCCTTTGTGGGACGTAGAATAACCCAAGAAAAGACACTCATGTGACCTATAGTCTGTCATGCCAAAGACCGCTAGATCTATTACATGGACTGACAGTGAAATCTGTATTCTTATTACATGAATTTACAGAGGAATTGACAGAACTGGACAAACAATAGGAAGCAACACCAGTTGAAGGTTGAAACTGAATGTGGTAAAGACCATCAGAACCAACATTGCCTTGAAAGTAAGACTTCGTTGGTAACCTCAAATTTCACAGCACAATAATTAGAGTAAAATTCAAAGTAAACATCATTGTCCTTGGCAAATTTGCTGACTGAAATAAAGTTTTCAGTGATTTTAGGCACATGTAATAGATGATTAAGAAATAAAGAGACAGAGGAATTATATGGAGAAGTGAAATAGGAAGAACCAGAGGAGTGAATTTGCAGACCTTGACCATTGCCTATGAAGATCTGATCAGGACCTTCAAAAAGGCTCTAGTTGCTGGATGTTTTGTGATTCTCTAGTAACATGAAATGAAGCACCAGAATCTGGAATCCAATTAGTGGAATTGGATTGAGGTTGAGCATTTGTAAGCATAGCACTAGGATTGGACTGATGATGGTTACTGGCAAATTTGGAATTGTTATTAGTCCAAACATTAGCAGGTCTAGCATCACCAGAATTTTGGCCAGAATTGTTACTATTCTGTGAATAATTGTTGTAATTATTATGAGATTGAGTGGAGGTGGCCTGAGAATAATTTGGACTAAGAGGATCATGAAGTACCAAGGTTGAGTTTGGTTGATAGTAATGATCAAAGCGATAGTGACTTACAGAAGCAGTGTGACCAAATTTTAGACACACCTGGCACTGGCAGTTAGCGAAACGGCCACCACCGCGGCCGCCGCGGTGAGAACTACCACCACCACGGAAAGCCGAGAAACTCTCTGGATCTGTCTTGTTTGGCATGGAGTAGCCATAGGAGCTAATCGCTGAAGACTTGTGATGTGCTTGCGAATAGTCAATAGAAGGTGAATCAGACAGAGTGTATTTGGTGAATTTATTTAGACGCGCTTCGTGAGCAAGAAGAAGAGCTTCGACTTGCTCAATTGGGAGAGGTTCAAACTTACTCTCAATAATCGCAATGATGGAGTGATAGGATGCGCTCACTCCTATGAGGTTTGGGAGCGCATCCTAGCACATGCGACAAGATCGACGTTGAAAGTGACGATTGAAGCCAAGTAAGCAGCACTTGATCATGCTGATCCCATACTTCATACGCAGGGTTCTCTATTCCAGCTTCACGATCTTGTTCAGAAAGAAAACGGAGAGGAATCTGAGGATTGACAACAAAACATTGAAGACGATGTGATTTGATGACTGGTTCAACTTGTTGATGCCATAAAAGGAAAGTCAAATCATCAAGCTTATGCGTAATCGAATGAGGAAAAGGAGGAGTAAGATGTGCCACCATTGACAACCTTACCAAGCTCTTGATACCATAAAAGAGTTCTATCAGATCATAATAGAAGACATTTTGTGAGGGAAAAGCTTTAGAAAGAAGAAGTGGAAATGATTATTGGCCACTGAACTTTTCAGTTAAAACTTAGTATATATAGGCCTAGATATTTAGTTATGACTAACTAACTCACTAACTAACTCAACATAAAACTAAGTCCTAACTAACTGACTTAATTGAGAGTGCAGTTGAATACTGCAACTCTCTGTACAATACTCTAATAATATCAAAAGTCAGGATGGTAGCCAGACTTTACCGGGCATTGAAACACTTCAATCTAGCAGGCATACAAAAAAGTGATCCTATTCCAGAACTCATCCAGGCAATAGCAGCCAAGCTATGCCTATATAACCTTTTTTTTTTATATTTTGAAAAAGTGAAAAGAATTTGGCAACTCAAGGAAAGACCAAAATTGTCAAGTCCATTTTTCCACAAGCTGCATTCCTTGGGCAGCTACACATCAGATGACCTTCTCTTTCATTTATTCTCATTGCCTTCCAAGGGTGATCATCAGTTCTAATTTCATATATAATACTTTTGTCATTCATAGTTTCATACAGCATTATACACAAAAACCACACTAGTAATAGACTATTCTGATTTTATCTTTTTATTATCATTTTTACGTTCAAATAATTTGGCATATATTTAAAAGAATACTTAACAAAAAACAACTTTAAGTATCGTAATTTTCATCATTTTAAACTTCAAATGATTTTTCCCATATCCAAACCATAATTTGCAACTGCCTAAACAAGATTATGTTAACCAGTTAATCTTAAACCACTCAGCAACAACAACCAAGGTTTGTCTGTTAAGTGTAATTTCAATTGAGCACAAAATAAAGATGAGATGCAATTGAACGAGCATGCTACAACCATTAGTGAGCAGAAGAATTGAAATTACCGAATCATTATAACCATCGTGAAGATAATGGAAGTATTCATATGAACCTTGAACAAGGGAAACAGTTCCCCCAGTAACTGCATAAACCACAACCATTTCAAATGAGACAAAAAACAATTACATTTAGAATGAGACACAGACCATAATAGCAACTTACCCCCACTACTTGGAATCCCAATGTGTACATCTCTGAGCAAAGTTGAACCTAATATTACCAACAAAGATTAAGAAACTTAGAGCACATGATATATGTTAAGGAGTTAGTATTAGAAAATACAACCTGGAAAGAGGCAAATGCAATCATAATCCTGACACCTATAGAGCATAAAGAACTACCCCTTCAAATGTATATATTACCTTTCTGTAGAGAGACCATATCATTGTTCTTCAATTTTGAAAAATCCAAGGCATTAGAAATTCTAAGAAGGGGACGATCATACAGTAATCCCAACCTTGAGTGCAAGGATCTTCTAACTTCAACTGCAGAAAGCATGAATAATTCATAAATCACTACATACTAAAACATGCTTAGATCATAAATGATAAAGTAGATTGGAAAAGCCCAAAGACTCAATAGATACATTCTTCTCTTCAATTTACCAACAGCATATAATATAGCTTTATTCTATATTTTCTAATGACAAGTACATCGTAAATGAATTATCATATCCATGTCAAAATTCAACAGTATACCTTGCTTCATTTCTGTCTCCCCAAAACTCAGTTCATAGAAAACAGTTATTGGATGTAGAATCCCAGGAGGACTAAAGTGATAAGATTTTAGCTGACAAATAAATCAATTGCTAGTCAATCAAAAGAACAATAAGTATTAAACAAATAAGTAAAAAGAAAACTTTACTATGAAACAACAATATAACTAAATTAAATAATAGAGTAAAAAATATCTTAAACACAAATTATGATTATATATTATTCAGGGAAACAAAATCAATTTCTTTCATGAATCTGACCCGACAGATCACTAAAATCTTTGTAAAAGAAGAAATTCTTTTTTCAATACCATAATTTCATTAACGAGCGAATATGAAGCAGCATAGGTACAGTCCAAATTCATACATTAGTACCTCACATAGTCACATCATTATATACTAATTACTAATTTGTCATCCACACACTCATAATCCTTAGTACCTATCAAAGTTGAAACAGATCTGGTTTTTCTAACCATTTAAACTTGAAATATTCCATAATTATAAAACCGATCTTCATATATTTGAAGGTTCAGATTAAAATCATTTCGCAGTCATCCTGGTGCATTACTGCTCTTATTAAATAGAAATTGTCACTTTCATCGGCGAGTTGTATTTTAGAAAGAAATAATGTACATATTTGAGAGTATCTTACTATATTTGCGAGACAAAAGCCACAAGTTCATTTGAAATTGTAATGATAGGATAGAGGAATGACAATGAGTCATTGCACATCCATTAACTATAGAAGGATGACTTTCTTGTGAATCAGAGTCATGGTGAAATAGTAGAACCATAGTATGTAACTGGAAAGATGAACCTATTGCCTCACCCGAGGATGTTGTGCCAAAAGGTTGGGCAACATCAACTTCTGCATTACATTTAATTGGTCAACTAAGCCAGGTATGATTAAATTTGAAACTGCATATTTTAGTGGAAGCTCCCTGGAAGAATAGCAAAGTACATCTAGCTTGATATCCACAACAAGGAGTCTAGTTTCTTCCTGGACTGAAAGCAATAATTCAACTTTTCAATTACAAGAAGCTAAAAATAAAAAGAAAATCATGTTTTTCAATGAGCAAATATTGGACATCAAATACAATCCTCAAATCTTGACCTGGAAAGTATTCTGCAACAGGCACAGTAGAAGCTGATGATGACCCTAAGCTATTAAAGAGAACACTAACTTGGATAGTATCTGCATTCTAAGAAGAAGAAAATTTCACAAAATGGACGATGGTAAACATTTGAATATTCACAAAGTACATGCAGAAAGGAGAAAATAAAGACAAGATAAAAAAACAGAATCACAAATACTATCAGAAAATATAAGAAAAAAGCAAACAGTTGAAAAGAAAAGGGGAGAAAGATCACAAGGAATATCGTAATCTTTTATGTTACCTCTGCAGAAAAAACTGGTGAGCCTACTTTACTGCTGATGGAAAAGTATGAACATGATAGTGAGCTTGCATTGAAGCCATCATCACCCTCAGCCAAAGGCTTGAACTTGGAGAGGTCTGTGTTAAAGTCTAATTGTACACCTCGAATTATGACAGGAGGAGACATATCCCAGGAGGCTTTGTTTGACGTTTCTAACATGTACACAGCCTGAGGGTCTCTTAACTTGGCAATAACAGATTCAGTAACCTGTACATATGATTTCTCAACATCTACAAAACAAAATTGTCTAGAATTTATTCCCATTTAGAACAGAGTGATAGTGATAGAAGCATTTTAGATAATTCACAGCAGTCCAGATATTATCCTGCGAATCTGTACACTAAAACGTACACAACTTCTATTACGATAAAATTGAATTATGAATTTCAGCTATTGACTCCCAGCAGTTATGTCGAAATTAAAATTTGTACTGGGGGTCTCTTAGTTCACTATCCACTATCCTCTGTAGTCTGTAACCCACATTTTTATTGTCTCTCTCATACATCAAATATTCTTATAGCATCTAGAACTCAAAATGAATTACTTTCAGCCAGAAATTTCATTGTAACTCACAACTCGAGTCCTCTGCTCAACAACTTCCATCAACAAAGGTACTACTCAATCAACATAAGACAGAGAGCAGAATTTGAACTTAGTATTCTGCTGAATCATTATTTTGCACAGTTGCACCTCTATGTAAGTGTGTCTTGCCTTTTATGTTACAAATCCTAAATCCTACTTTTCTTTTAGAATGGGTGGACCCAGTGTATCCCTACAGCTGGTAACAAGGGACTAATCCCCAAGGATGTAGAATACCAGTCAAGGAACAACTCCACTACCTACACATGTTTCTCTATTCACATAGTGAAGGATCCAACTCATCATATCATATGCTTAAAGGGCCCAAGCTATTAACTACTCGTGCTATACCTTGTCGATAATTCCTACTTTGTTTAATAATAGGGCAACGATAAATTGCATGTAAACATGAGGACATCTAAGGAGACTTATCCAACTAGATCAATCACTCAAGCAAGTGTTTTAATTAAACTTTTATAAAAGTGGCATATGATCTTCATCTTCCTATTAGCTCCTTTTAAATATTAACCCCAAATGCAAACCTAAATTGAAATTTGTACCCTACCAAGTACAATATTGTCAATCTAATTAATAATTACATAAATGAATTGCCCTATCGCAGCACTTGTTATGTTTCTGAAACCAATCATCAACAACTTCACTCAACCACATAGAAAGAGCGAGAATAAGGAAAATCTACCAGTTGGATTCTTGAGACTATAATAGAGTGGCAACTTAATTGGAAGCTCGCAGTGAAGCAAGCAACCATTCTCCCACACAAACTTCTCCGAATCCCTTTCCTCTATTACTGACGAAACGGATTCGAGTCCCGTCGCATTTTCACTCTCTGACACGACAAACCGCAGCTCGCCGGAATCCGAGCCGCAAACCGCTCCGATAACCGGCCGATCCGTTCCGTCGCCGTAGAGAAGGTTCCTCAATGCACGCGCGGCGTCAACGGCCTTGCGAGCGTGGGTGTCGTCGCCGGAAGCTAGGGCTCCGATGACTTCGAAGCCTTTGGGGATGAGTGTTCGAAGGTCCTCAGATTCTTTGGGCAAATCGGGGGAAGCGGAGGAGGGGAGCGCGTGGATGCGGCGGAGGAAGGAGGCGACGGTGAGTGGCGGGAAGAATGGGGATCCGATAAGCCAGAAATGGATTCCCGGGTCGGATCCTTTCGTGTTGAGCTGCTTTGGGCGGCACAGCAATCTCACGCTGCGGTTGCTATCATCCGCCATTGAAATCCTGTGTTTGTGTTTTTAAATTTTACTTCAATGAAATCAGGGCGAACGGTTTCTTTTTTCACTTGAAAAAATAGTGTTGCGAAAACTGAGTGGTGATCGATCAGTCAAGACAACGATCGGTGGATTCAGAGGTTGAACTAGTTGATTCTGCATATCTATTCCGCTAAAATTTGATGGAGTCACTTGAAGAGAGTGACACCTAGTATGGAAATTAACTGAATTCTAATTTTGGATAAAAAAAAAGTAAACTATTTAATCTCAAGTTGGGATCAGAGCACTTAGTACTTTTACGGGAACTTTCGCTTCCGCTAAAACCCTAAGCCCACTGCTTAGGTATCCTTGTTGTGTGTCTCTCCGGCTTGCTCACTGTTCACATCGTCGAAATTACTGTTCACGTTGTCGGAGTCAGTGTTCACATTACCAAAATCACTATTCATGTCGTCAGAGTTACTGTTCACTCGCTAGAAACATTGTTTATGCTGCCGAAAAACATTGTTCAATTTGTCTACTCCTTCCAGATCTGCAATTTTTTCATGGCATTCACAATGACAGTCTCATCTCCTGCTTCATCTTCTGTTGTTGATTCTAAAAACAGTATGAGCACACACAATAATCAAAAGAGAGGTGAATTGGTTTAAACTTGCCTTTTTAAAATCTTTAAAGAATCAGAGTTATAAGATCGTATCACAATTAAACCAAGAAAACTCCAATCAGTCAAACCACTCAGCTCAATAAAACAATTCCAAAAACTTAACATTGTTGAGTAAGAAAGATTTTACCAAAGAATAACAAATTAAGATAGCAAGAAGAGATTAAAGAAAGTAATCAACACAAGAACTTATACTGGTTCACTTCCCACCTTTGAGAAGTTACATCCAGTTTCTTCTAACCTAACTTAGTTAGAGTTCCACTATTCACAATATTCTTTTCTTACAAGCTTATTACAAATCACCCTTAATTAAACCTAGACTAAGAACAGAAATCTAATCCCCTTATACTCCTAGTGATCAAGACATAGAGAACTCTTCTCTATTCTTCCCTTTAGAGAAACCTACTCTAGACAAGCCTTAAGAATTCTATTTTAATAGTTACAAACAACCAAAAATTCTAAAACAAATTTACAAACAAAGTTAATGGAGAGAGATAACATGATGATCCAATGAATATGAATGAATATGGTTTACCAATGAGGTTTGAAATGAAAACAAGTTTCAGAGCTTCCTCTCCAAATACTTCTTTAATATCTTACCCAAGAAGAAATATTTCAATGCAACATGAAGATTTAGAATTTGTGGGACAAAAACTTTAGAACTCAGAATATCCTTTCTCATTTCAGAAGGCTTTTGAAAACTTATGAAAATTTCGTAGAGTAATTGATCTTGTTTTTCAAAAGATTCAACAACTATTTATAATAAACTGTTGTAACTGAATATAATCGATTAATTTCACTTATGTAATTGATTAATAACAAATTCAATTGATTAAAGTGTTTTTGATCTTTCTAGAAAAGATATATGAACAAAGTAATCGATTAAATCACCATGTAATCGATTAACACAGAAAGCTTTGTTTTCCAAAACGCACCAAATAATCGATTATCACAATTTGTAATCGATTATCACAGGAAGACATTTATGTGTCTTTCTGAAGTGTAATCGATTACCATATAGCTGTAATCGATTATCATAGGAAGACATTTCTGTGTCTTTGTGAAGTGTAATCGATTAAAGTGTTCATCAAAGTTTAAGTAATAAATTACCATTAGCTGGTAATCGATTAAAACAGAAAATATGTTTTTCCAAAACATAAACTTTGAACACTTTGGCTTTTTAATGCAATCATGAATATTTTAAAGTCTTTTTCACAAAACATATACTTTTTGTAAAACCATGAATGCAAGCTAATGAATGATGTTTATGCAATTCAATGGATCATTAGATGACACTCTTAGACATCTAAAGATTACATATGCCTTCAATTGAATGGCATGTAAAAGTTAAAACATTCAAAACTAAGAGTCTCGACATCTTGATCCTCTTCAAGCTCCCCCTGTATCCCTACACTTGTTTCCCATAATGACTCTTGTGGGAATAGTGGACATGGTCGCAACGTGGTTTGAGACCTCGATATAATCATTTTCAGCAACTTGGTCATTTTAAGGAGTGTTGTTACATGAAGTATCCTCACCTGCGACCCTCTCATGCTGCAAATGTAGCTCAACTTGGATCAGTCTATCTCTCTTTCTCTCCTGCAAGGCCTCTCCTCCGTGTTGATTCAAGAGGAGTCATGAAAGGATGGACAAGGAATCAAGCTTTGGAGTTTTGTGCTTTCAACATGCCTCATTTCAAAAGTGTCTTGGAAGCTTGAAGATCAATTTGATTCATGTAAAAGGGAAGATGTATTATCTGATAATCCAATGTGCATATCATGCATAATCATTCATTTAGGATTGTTAGAATGAAGGCC